>PVIU01003124.1:0-153117 GCA_004026605.1 Ondatra zibethicus | reverse complement strand
CGGCTCCGTGGGACAAAGGAGGCCCCCTAGCAGGGGATTCGCCCTTCCCCCAAGGCCTCAGCCCGGGTGGGCCGAGCTCAGGTGCAGCCGGGACAGGGTCCAGATGAATCCGCGGAAGCTGGTTGGGCGAGGATCCCGGTCCCAAAAGCAGGCCTACTGAGGGTTGCCAGCTCCTCTCTGCTCGGCTCCGTGGGACAAACGCAAAATCTGTTTTTATGATAGAAGCTACCTCTGAATTTTGTTGTGCTGCAATAATGTTCTAAAGCATTAAGAACTAAAACATAATCATATTCAAAATGAGAACAATTCTTATTTGTATTGATAATTCAAATCAAGAAAAAATGGTAAGCATCAAAATATCTTGAAACTTCTATTAACAGTCATAACATGATGACATAATTATAGTTGTCTATTGTTCTTTGCTCATAGCTTCCTCTCCAGGCAGGCCATAGAAACTCTATTCTTAATTCTCTGACCTGATAATAATAATACCCTCATTTCTGGCTTGGAGAGATGACTCAGCAGCAGGTAAAACATAAGAGGATCTGGGTTTGATTTTCAGCACCATTTTGGCCTTCATGGATACTGCACACACATGGCACTCATACATACATGTACATAAAAATTATATATACATATGTATATATATGCACAGAGCAAGATATGCACAGATAAGCATAGAGACCCATAATAGATGCTTATCATCATCTATTCCAAAAGGAAGCTTCTCTGAAGATGGCTAACAGATGCAGCAATTTATGGGTATAGCCACAAGTCATCAGGAGTGGGCTTAATGCTGTGCCTATTTAGCAGTGTGGCCTATGGCCTTATCTATCCACAGGTTGTTTTCCTTGACAAGGTACTAGGTATGGGTTTTATCTTGTGGAACAAGCCATGAATCCAATCAGAAAGTGGTTGGTTACTCCCATGACTTTCACGCTATTATTGCACCAGTGAGCATGTCTTGCCAGGATAGTCATTACCATAGCTTTCATGGTTCACAGCTGGGTAAGACTGAGAATTTTTGGCCTCCAGTAGCATGCAAAACCCCTTCTAGCACCATTAAAGCTAGCCAGTGTCAAAGAAGCTTTGAGGTGAGTGTCAGTTTGTTTTCTCTATATTCTATGACTCAAGTGTCTGGGGTCTTCAACAATATGGCCCTGCCATCATGTTCTGTAAGGTAATTAAGACTGTTGCAATAACTTGTAATATTTGGAAGTCTTGGGAACTCACTGGCATTCCCAGTTCCACAAGGACAGGAGGAGCTCTTGGACCTTTGCTGACATTGCATCATGGTCTTTGCTTCCGGTCCTGAGTCCAGGCTCCTCCTTTGAGTTCCTGCCATGACTTCTTTCAGTGATGAACTGTGACCTAGGACCTGTGAGATGAAATAAACTCTTTCCTCCCAAGTTGGTTTTCATCAGCATTTTGCCACAGTAACAGAAAGCAAACCAGAATAGCATCTCTTCATTCTTAGAGTGGAAAGAGGATCCCGCATGGGAAATGACCAGTATGGGGAGGCTTTGTTCAAAAGTCCACTGAATTCATTTTATCTAAGTGAGAAAATGCTTGCAAGTTATTTGTTTTCTAAATTTTCCCAGTGCATCTGGCCAATTAGAACAAATGCATGTACATCCATGGGCACACACATATATACTTTGTATATGTGGTGGTTGAGCTGGGGTTGGAAGTATGTGAATGATGATAGGATTCAAACCTGAGACAGATATATGCAAATATCCTGTGAGTAGGCCCTGCAGGGAAGGGGCTACATTTACCCAGCTAGAGTCACAGCCATAATTCACTGTTTCTGATGATGTAATAGCTACAGGTTCCAGGCTTGGGTCTGAAAAGCATAGGCAGAGATGGAGGAGGGGGCCAACCATGCTCAGAATAAATCAGGCCGAATGTAACAGATGGCAGCATAGCCACCCGTGAGCCCCTGGTTCTTCTGTGTCCTGGATGAGCCTTGCATATGCTCCCTCCTTATTAAACCAATTTTTTTGAAGTGCACACTGTTTTGCCAGCATGCTATCCCCCCCGGCCTGTTATCACAGGAATTGGAAATGCATAGGTGTTGGTGATGTGTGTGCCCCTCAGAATCAGAGATGCTACGTGGAGGGTGATGACTAACAGACACATTTGACCCCTAGAAAAACTAACAAAGGCCTGTAATGCTTCTCCTCCTTTGGCAAGCACTCGACAGTTGGCAGGCACACTGTTTGGCATTTGAGGGTGCAGAACAGAGCGTGAGATTTCTTTACTGAATTGAATGTCAGTGCCTAGCATACTGTAATGTCATCGTGTGGTTTGGGGCATATTCTAAAAGAGTCCATGCACTGAGTCATGCTTTCTACCTAATTTGACTCATTCAACATTTCCAAAGGTGATTGGACATCTTACACTAGAAGGTGTGGGGAGATCAGAGAAAAGGGGTATCGTGCTGCATTTCACATAGGGGAACACTCCTTTCCAGACTTTTCCAGAAACTAGACTTGTCCATAAAAATGGCCCTTGTACATACAACAAAGCTGTCATCAACACAAACCATTCTAAATAACAGAAAACCAAATCAATGAACCAGGGTGAAAACATTTTATCCATTGTTGTTTGTATTGGATGATTAAGGCAATTGATCTTTTTATCATAGCATACATGCCACATTATTAAATGTGCAACCATGGGTGAGTAAGGAAAGGCTGATTTGATGAATGCAAATAGCTGCTGGTGTTCCTTGGATTATCTTCGTCCCTTCAGATAGTTCACCAGCTGGGAAGGAGATGGCTGTGGGAATCCATTATATTCCTGCCAGGGCATAAGCTACTGGTGACTTGCTTCTCCCCAAAGAGGTTTACCCCACACTGTAAACATTGTAGTCTCACCATGCATCTTTACTTTGTCACACTCTTAGTTAGATATTTAAATATAGAAAGACATCCATGTATCACAAATTATCCATGACACGATAGAAATAGACAGGGAGTCTAACACATTTCCTCAGGGACGAGTTTTAATCAGATACTATTTAGTGCTCAGCTAAAATTCTTAGTGGCGCTAACAGACAAATTCCCTTTTAGTCAAGGAGTTAAATTTTAATTTTCTACCCCTAACGTGAGAGAATATATCGTTCCCTAGACAGTTTGGGGATCCATTGTTTCCAGGTGGCTGCAGATTGAAGGGCGACAACAGCTTGAGGTCCCCTGGCATGTACGCGAGCTGTGTGTCTCTCCTCCCAATTATGGCTACTTGAGGATGCATGCTATCAATATGCACCAGCGGTTTCTCAGCACTTTTTTTTTGCCAGAAGCAAAAGAATATATTAGCCATCAGCAGCAAGACATGGGCAAATGGATGTATGATTGTGGTTGATTGGGATTCCACGCATGCGTGGGGGTGTTACTCTACTTCAGAACTCATTTTCACCGTTGCTGACACACAAGACAGTCCTTGGAGATCTGTCTGTCAAACCCCAACATGCTCTATTAGATTACTCATGCTCAGGCAGAGAAGGGTGATGGTGATTTAGAATAGTCCCCTAAATACCAATTACATTTGTATTTACAAAGCAAATTAAAGCCACAGGAAGGACGCTGTTCACACTGGCTACTGTGAACGTGTATGAACATGGCTCTTAGCTGGTATTTGAAAACTTATGAAAACACACACATATAGTTTCTCTCCCTGTTTCAAATTTAATTTCAGTGATTCTGAAAGGCCCAGTCTATTTAAAGTAGCTGGATGTACTGTTCAGTATTGCAATATGACTTTATTTGCAAATTGACTGCCTGGACACCCATTATCCATATCCAAACAGTCCTGATGCATGAGAACTGTGCAGGTGGGCACTTTTTGTCTGCGACAGCAGATGCTCCGTGGGCTTATGGTAGTGCCGCATTGCTGGGCTGGCATTTCATTCATAGATTTGCATAGAACCTGAGGAGAGGTCCTAACCCTTTTAAAGCCAATCCGGTTATATGCAGGCTCACCCATCAATCCAATTTTCATAAAAAAATACAAATTAGTAAGTGGTATAATGAAAAATGATCTCCTACTGGTGAAATGAAACCTCTCAGAAGAAAAAAAAGGGAAGATTTTTAGAAAGAGGATTTTAAACAGAAACCAGAGAAGTACTGGGTGACTCTGGGGCAGAACCCAGACTCCAGTGCAGAGGAAGGTCAAGCGTTTCCCATCACCTCATGGAGGGTTTTTTCACAACACTCGATAATGAAAGAGGCTAGCTGGGACAAGATTTCTCCCCTTGTAATGACACGACAGTGTTGGGCTCTTTGAAACTCCCCGAGTGTGTTCCTGAATGCTAATTGGGCATTTGGATAGCCATCTATTGCTATCTCAGTGTTGAATGGGTGCAGCAGCTCAGCGGCAAATTCTGATTCTTGTGATCAGTGTAGCAATCACAGAGGATGCCTCTGACGGGCAGTTCCCCAGCTCATGACCGGTGCAGCTTAACACAGAATTCTCTTCATGTTGCCACGTTCTGGAATCTCTCTGTAAATAATGCAGCATAGATTCATTTACCTAGCATTCTGTCATCCAGAAAACTCCAGTACCTTTTGCATCTGTTCTTTGCTACTGTTGGGATACTGGATGTGACTCTGAAGCAATTCAGGTGCCTTTGGCATTACACAGAATCACATGACATGACATTTTGGTATAGGTGGGGTAAGGGGTTCTCTAGGGACCTGAGGCAATCCAGTTTGTGAGCCCCAGCAATATCTAGCCCAGGACAAGCTAAGTGTGAGAAAAAAATAAGAGGCCTTTCCTTGTTGAGCCAACGAGTACTTTCTCACTTGTATTTACCCATCATTTGTGCTTGCATTTGGCACATATGTTCTGAGTGTGTACATCTGCCAGGGACCACAGATACAAAGATAAATTAAACTCAAGCTGTCAGTGTATAGGCCCTTAATACAGAGAAGTACCCCTGGAGTTACGAACCAGTGATTATGAGTCCTTATTTGGTATTGAGCACACAGTGTAGGTACCTAAACTGGCAGAGGCTAGTGAAAGGTAGGGCTTAGGGCTTTCTGAGGCAAAAGGTGATTATATTTGCTATGAAGTTTCTAATGGCCATCCGGAGGATCAGAAAATTCTAGGCAGACAATAGAGGATAAACAAAAGATAGAGGATAAATGGAAATGACACAGGTAATGTCTTCTGGGAGCTTCAAGGAGTTTAGAGTCAGTGTAGGACCAGCAGCAAGGGGACACTGTAGTGTTGTGTACATGGTCATTACAGAGGTCTTTACAGCATATGAAGAAAATAAAACTCATGGACCACTATGGGGTTTTAAGAAATGGTGGGTCATAGGTTCTAGACAACGTTTTTGTTTCAGATAGAAATTTTTGGCACCTTGTCTCCTCCTTGTTTGCCAAATGTCATCTCAGGAGGGGATCTACTGCTTCAAACATGCAGTACTGTATTTTTCTGGTGAAGAGGCATTAAAGTATGAGCTAAGGGCTGAGGTTCCTGAGCCCTGCAGCTCTGGGATCTGTACATGTGTCCATTTGGGAAAGTTTAAGTGAGAAGTGGTCAAGAGGCAGAGTGAACTTCTGAGGGAGGGGAAGGCTCAAGAAATGTTCAGAAGGAAATCTAATGGATGTGGTGGGAAGCCCGATGGAGGTAACCTGGATTTGAGTGCTTTACTTCAACCCTTAGAACAGCGGAGCCCCGAGTTTAACCCTGGGCTGCAGACTCTGTGTGTCCTTCCAGATATGCAGAAACATTCATATGCTTCTGGTTTGAAACCTTGTCAGAGGGGCTTCTGCAGTGTGAAGTGGGGTGTGTGTGTGTGTGTGTGTGTGTGTGTGTGTGTGTGTGTGTGTGTGTGATAAAACCTAGTGGCTGGAAGATTGAAGAAGTATGTAATTTTCATAAAAGCAGAAAGGCTGCGCCTTAGAACCCCAGAAAGATCCTAAGAGGGAAGCACTCAGAAGCCAGGGTCAGGGCTGCTTACTTTAGGGTCAAAGCAAATGACATTTCTATGGGAGGGGTCTAATCTTTCTAGTTATGTCACATGAAAATGGAGCATAAACACAGTGACCAAACTGATCACCGCGGAGGTCTGTGCTTGAAAGGGACTGGTCATTCCATGACTCACTTTGCTTTTGGAGTGGCAGTAGTGAATGAGATGTTCACAGGGTCTGATATTATTTTGATGTCATATATTAGAACAGGAGAGAGGCAATGGTGGGAACATGTCAAATCTTGCAGGCAGCTCATGCGTGTGAGCATCAGACCAATCCAATTCATAGGTAAAGATGAGAAAGAGACTCAAAGATTCATTCTATGTTCTCACATAGGGTTAGCAGTCAAGTGGGGCTATACTCACTAGGAGAATCTTACAGGGGAAAGGGTAGGTGGAAAATTCCATAAATTTTAAGACACAATAGGTGTATTTATTAAGATTTGGACACAACAGAGGCAGAGATAGTCTGATGTTACAAGTATTAGCTCTGAGGTTAGCTGACTTGATCCTGGTTGAACAATGCCCTTATGCCTCATTTTCTTCATATGAGAAACTGATGATAGTGTGTTGACCTTTAAAACAGTCTCAAACATTTTCTCTTTGAGAAGTCAAGTCTCTTTCTTTTCTTGGATCTGGGAGGAACTGTGACAGCTTCAACCATCAGTGCATGGTAACAATGACACAATGTGACATTTTGTGTGTCATATAGTTCCTATTCTTTCTGTGAGGAAACTCATGTTTGGAAGTTTGCATCTCCATATAAGAATCCTATGTAGGCAGAGTTTTTATGTCCTGGCAGCACTCCCAGTTAATCACTTAGAAACTTAATATTAATTGTAAATGCTTAGCCAATAGCTCCATCTTATTACTGACTTGCTCTTATATTTTAAATTAACCTATATTTTTTAATTTACATTTTGTCACATGGCAGTACCTTTATTAGCATGACATGTTCATCCCTTGCTCCCTCTTCATATGCTTAAGACTCCTCTGACTCCCATGACTCTGCCCTTCTTTTTCTCAGAATCTTCTCTGCTTCTAGCCACCCCGCCTATGCTTCCTGCCTGTCTACCAGCCAGTTATCTTTTTATTAAGCCAACTTGAGTGACAAATCTTTACACAGTACAAAAAAATTATTCCACAGCAATCCCAAATGCTGAGAGTCTCCCACACTGTGAGGGCACTCAAGCTATGTGGAAATCCTGCAAATGCTTCAGGGAGCATCTTATTTCTGGTCAGCAGCCATCCTTAACTTTGGCACTCATTGGTAAAGATGGATTCAGCTGAGTCCAGCCCACAACTGCTGAGCTACCCCAAGCTTTCCTGAACTGTGGGTCCAGGGAGAAAAAGTTTCAGGTGAGTGGCTCAAAGGGGCCATTTGAAGGGGCTCCATCATGCCTAATGTTGTGTCTAGGGCCCTGTTTCACTCTGTGCTTCTGAACAAGGGAGGTGTTTAGCTTTACCAGAAAAACAAATGTTTTTCAAGATCAGGCTTGCTACAGTGTTTCACTTAAAATTTACTTTTACATAATAAAGTTAAAATTATAAACTGATAATAGAGAATAAACTAAGTCGTCCCATGTTCTCGTGGCTCTCTGTAGAGGATCCATGAATGATGCTTAAGGTAGATCCTGCTTGATGGATGGGATGGAGCCTTAAGTCAACGTGACAGATTCTAGAATGAACTTGGAAATGGGCCTCTGGGTGTACCTGTTGGGGATTTCTTGATTACACTAATTGATAAGCAGAAACCCTTCTTAATTGTGTGGAAAGAACATGGACTTTGTGAGATAGGGAGAGAGAGAGCTGAGCAATATCACATATGCCTTTGTCGCTCTGCTTCTTGATTGTGTGTGCAAAGTAACCAGCTCCCTCGGGCTCCCATCACTGTGCTTCTCCACCATGGTGGACTGAAGCTTGAACTGTGAGGTAGAATAGAGTCTTTCTCTTTTGTGTTTACTGTCTTGGTGTTTTTTTCAGAGTGCCAGGAAGAGAAGCCAAGGTTAGCCTAAGGGCCAGTAGTGACCAGTTAGACCCAGCATGCACAGGAAAGCAGGTGCAGTTCTACCTGAGAGGCCTCTGCAGGGAATAAACTACCGTGAGGCCAGGGACAAGGTGACCAGGCCATCCTCTTGGACCACAACCGTTTTGGAGATGGAAGAAGATTCTTCATCTCGGAGTTTGGGGCTGATGCTTTCTTTGAGGTTATTACTCTTTTGTGGGTGGGGTTCCCTGGGGCTGGGTTGCTTGCAAAAGCAAAGAAAGAAGGAAAGGAAAAACAAAATTTTGTTTTCTTTTCCAGCACACATGTTTGTATTTAGTTTACAGTCCCCAGTGGTCATTGCATCTTGTTCTTTCAAGATCCTTAGCTACTTTCTATCAGAGAGTGAGCTGAGTATCCATCCACCTTTACCAGGAACCAGGACCCCACAATTTCAGCTCAAAGTGATTTCCTCAGATAAAGATTGGTGCTAATCATTTTAATTATTCATTTAAATATCTTAATTAGAATACAGTTTTATTGTCTTAACGTCTTATTTATTTTTACCATGGAACCGAGAGCCTCACAAAGGCTAGCAAGTGCTCTGAACTGAGTCACATCTACAGCCCTTCCTCAACTTAAAAAAATTAAATGAATATTTAGAAATAGTTTATTGTACCCAGATCCAGAAAAATAAAATATTTCCCAGGTGTGGGTATGTATGATAAACTGTTCATTAAATTCAGAATGCACTTGAAAATTTAGGCCTGGATTCATTCTAGAAAAGAATGCAAAGGCAAGCTCTTTGAACACACATATTTCATGTTTATGTAGTTCAAGGGCGAGACAGTTGCTTCCTTTTTTAATAGAAGTATATGTGAATGTTTGTGTGTGCAGCTGCGTGTGTGTGGTACACATGCTAGGAAGCACATGGAAAGGGGAGAAGACAACCTCACCTTCCACTTTGCTGAACTAGAATCTCTTGTTTATTGATGAAAACACCAGGCTCCTTGGCTTATGTGCTTTCAGGGATTGCCCTGTTGTCCCAGCACCCCTGCATCTTTCTATAGGATCACTAGTATTATAGACACAAATCAAGACCTGTGTGTTCTGGAGATCTGGTGTTAGGGGTTCCCATTTGGATATTAAGAACTTTACCAGTGAGCCATCACCCAAGCCCAAGACTGGCTCTTCCTTTCGTTGTCCTCACTTTGTTTTCATTCAGTCTTTGAGAACTTCATAGATGTATATAATGTATTTTGACATTATTAACCCCAAGCTTTTCCCATAACCACCATATTCTCCTCCCATCTTCATGTGCCCGTTTTATAATTGACTCAGTCCAGTCAGTATGGTTCCTATGTGCCTGGGTATGGGGTCATCCACTGGAGCAGGACAACCTACAGATGCTGATTGAAGAGAACTGATTCTCCCTACTCCAGCCGCCTTCGACCATTAAATCTCCTCAGCCATGTGCCGTGACGTCTAAGTACTTCCCCTGTCTATGTTAGAATTTTGACTGGTTGGAACTTGTGTCTGTCTTGTGTGGGCCATCACAGCCACTGTGAGCTCATGAGTGTTCTGTCACGAATGGAAGATACTATTTTGCAACAGTCTTTCCTAACTTCTGCCTCTTTCTACCTTTCCACCCATTCTTCTGCCATTCTTCCAAGCCATGTGGGAAGGGGGTGTGACTTTGATGTCTCCTTTAAGGACGAACACTCCACAGTCAATCATTCTTTGCACACAGACCAGTGAGTTTTCAGTTGCAGAAAGAAGACTTTGACTACTTAAAAGTCACCTGAGGATGTCTTCCAGCATCCGGTCTAGCACGCAAGGGGCTTGTGCATCCTCTCCACCCTAAAAACGGGGGAAAGGGAGACAAACAAACTAAAGGTCAACATCTGTTTTTCAGCCTGTATGAGAATTGAAAATATGCTGTTGACTTCTGAGAGAGAGAGAGAGAGAGAGAGAGAGAGAGAGAGAAGAGAGGAGCGATGAAGAAAGAGGTGACTCTAGAGAACAATTAACTGGAGGAGATAGCTATGAGAAAGGCCTCTGAAGGAACCAGTGCAAGGGTAGACAGACTTAAATTGTAATGAATAAATTGATGAAGGACCAGTGTAAAAACCTGTGGGAATCTAATTTCTCAGAAGACCTGGTTGGGAAGTTTCTCATAGTTTTCTGATTCTTACTCAAAAGTTCAACCAGGTTCTTGTGGTAAGAAGGATTCTCACAAGTTTCTACCAGGGGTAGAAATATGTAGTCATTTTGAACATTGCTTTAGTTCTGTTTCTAGAAAGTTCTATCTTCAGGAGACATCATTTAGTCTGATCCTAACCTGTTGGTGTTCGAGTCAAGTTCAATGGATGAATTCAAACATCCAGTTCTTTTTCTCTTAACCCTCTGGAGGGAAGTCTGTAGCTCTCGTGCCCAGGGGATATCTGGCCCTGCCTAAGCTGGGGGCAGTGCAGGAGACTGAGAGGCATACACCATACAGGCTCCCTAACCCCAGTGCTGCGGTGCAGAACTCTTCTTCTTCTCTTGCTTTACCAACACATCTATGAAGTCCTAGTAAAATTAACTCGACTCTCTACAAAAGTGTGTGAACACACAGCAAGCAGCAGACACAGACACCGGTGTGCTGACATTGGAATTCTGACTTGGAGTTTAAAACTATGGCTCTATGAACTGTACGCTAAGAATGCATACAGATCCAGTATTTGCAATTGTCAAGGGCAGCGTAAGTAGACAGGTGGAAATCCTATGGAAGAAGAATAAAGGATGTGGAGAGATAAAACACATGGCAGCAGAAATGAAGACTGCCTTTGATGGACTTATTTACTAGGCCTAGCTGAAGAAAATGTATTTCCTTTTGAGAATATCTAAAAAGAAACTTGCAGAGTTGAAAAAGTAAAAAGAAAAAGGGATGAGAGAAAGAGAAGCGGGGAGAAGGAAAAGGAGTGGGGTGAAGTGAGGTGAGCTGATGAGAGGGCTCAATAGCTCCATGGTGGATTACTCATCTAGCACTGAGAGGCCTCAACTTTCACTTACAGCACGACAGAAAGAAAAACAAATCAGATGAAATACTTTAATAAAGATTTAATAAAAAACTTACCTAAATTAATGTTAGACCACAGGCTATAAATCAAGAAATCTTAGTGACATTGAGCGGGGAAAAACCCCAACATACTGTGCTAAGCATAGTACAGAAAATGAGTGATAATGAGACAGGTCCTTAAAGCAGGTGGCTGGGATGGGGGCACGAGATGACTGGCCCGTAGAGACCAAGAGACTTATGTAGGTGACATTTTTGTCAGGACTGCTGGCTCCCCAATAATGACAGAGACTTATGATTAATAAGGAAAGATAGGCTATTGCTTTATGCTCGTCCCACTAGCTCTCATAACTTAAGTCAACCCTCTTCTATTCATCTGTGTGTTGCTACATGACTCGTGTCTTTTACCTCCCCTCCTGCATGTCTATTCCCTTTGCATCTGCTGGCGACTCCGCCTTTCTTCTTCCCAGTATCCTCTCTGTCCCCCAAATTCTGTCTAGCGATTGGCTGCTCAGCTTTTTATTAAACCAGAGTGACACATCTTCTCAGTGTGCAGAAAGATTATTCCACAACAGACATATGACCTCTTTCAAGACTGTGCAAGAGAGAAGAGAAGGATGTGGAATGAAGCTCTAGGACCAAAAGAAGAAAGATACTGTCTTGTACTTAGAAGAACTGCCCTTCGAAAGTTCTTTTAGATGTAAAGATATAAAGGATTTGATGCAAGTGGACTTCCAGTCTAAGAAGTGTTAAGAGTAGTCCTTTCAGAGACTATGAGAGTTAATCCTAAGGGAGATGTCTTCTATGTCAGTTTCACTTTGCTCCTGAAATGTGTAGTATCTTCAGCAGTAGGGCCTTACCTTTAAGTTCTGAGAGATGACCAAAGGCCTGCATGGTTTCGGGAGTCTCTTGAATTCTCCCTAATCAATGTCTTGAAAACTGAGAAGAAGTAATCTATACACTCCACTGTCTATCAAATGACAACCTAAACAAATACTAAATAGCAGCCTCGAATATGTTCACTGGTGAATTTTGTCAATTTTTTCCACTAACGAAAAAGTTACATAAAGTATGGATATATCAGACAAGGTTAACAGACAAATATCAGTGGCTTTCCATGGATGTATCAGTGGACATGTGTAAAATGAGAAAGTATAATTTATATTTAATACCACCTGAAAATGGAGTAGCCAAAGCATGTGCTTGATCTTTCCTTTTCTTTTATTGGTATTTTTGAGACAGGGTTTCTCTGTGCAACCACGCTGGCTGTCCTGAAACTCTTCTGTACACCAGGCTGGCCTCAAATGCACAGAGATCCACTTGCCTCTGAAAGACATGCATCACCACCATCCAGCCATGTGCATGATCTTAATGAAGGAATTAGAAAACTTGGGTAAAGAAATAGGAGAAGAATTAAGTAAATGAAGGGGGTATATTTTATATTCTTGAATAGGAAAACTCAGGATTGTCAAGAGGTAAATCCTTCTCACTGTATTCAAGAAGCTCAGTGAGATTCCAATAAAAGTCCCTGAAAGTTACTTTGTGGACGTCAATAAACGGCCCTAAAATTTGGATGAAACAGCAAAAGGCTCAAAATAACAAACACAATATATTAGGGCAAATATTGACTTTAAAACATATTATACAGTTCCAGTAATCAACACAGTGGGGTGGTGGCGAAAAGAACATGCAAATATATCAAGAAAATAGAAATGTCTGAAATCAAGCATATAAGCTCAATAAACTGATCAAATGATATCTGACAGAGAAGTAAAGACAACACAATAAGTAAATCATCTATTTTTAAATCAAGGGATGATGGAATAATTTTGTATTCACCATCCAAGTGAGTCTAGATACAGACCTTACACTCTTAAAATTTATTTTAAATTGTTTGCAGACATAAATTTAAAATTTAAAATGACAAAAATTCTAAAATATCACATAGAAAAGAAATGTTCAGTAGTTTTAGGTTTGGCAATGACTTTAAGTATATCACTGGAAGCCGACCATCTTTGATACACTAGACTTAATTCAAACTAAACCTTTTTGCTTTATTAAAGATAGTGTCTAGAGAGAAAATAAAAAGACCAGTCACAGGAAATATTTGCAAAAGAGATGTCTGAGATAGGATTGGTATCCAAAATATATAAAGAACTAATATTCAACAATAATAAAAAATGGACTACCCAATTAAAAGTAGGCCATAAACCTGACTATATCCCTCACCGAGACATGAGCAGAAGGCAATAAGAAAAGATGTTCCATCTCGTATCCTGTCAGTGCAACGCTAATGAAAGCATGAACAAGACACTGCTCCATGACTAAAGTGCAGAATGCTGACAACAGCAAACACCAGGGAGGACACAGAGCAGCATGACTCCTCCTCACTGCTGGGGGGAGTGCAGAGCGGCACCGCCATTGGAAGACGGTTGGACAATCTGACAAAACTAAACATAGTCTTACCATATGGTTCAGTGATGACAATTCTTGGTTCTTACCCAAAGGAGTTGGAAGCTATGTTCACTCAAAAGTCTGCATGTGGGTGTTTACAGTAGCTCCATTCATTGTTGGCAGACAGTCCAACATCCTGGAAGCAATCCAGATGTCCTTTAGCAGATGAATGGATTGGTACACTGTAGTGCATCCAGACGTGTGATAATATTTAGTGCTAGAAAAATGACCTATTAAACAACAGATATATGGAGGAAACCCCAGCTCTCATTACTATGCAAAGGAGGCTAGTCTGAGAAGACCATCATAGAGTATCTTGGGAAAGACAAAATTGTAAAGACAATGAAATTCAGTGGTTGACAGAATTAAGGGAAGAGAGAGACATATCCTGTCAGAACACAGAGGATTTTTATGGCAGGGAATCTATTCTGTATGATACTACAATGGTAGGTATATGTCACTACATATTTGTTAAATTTGTAGAATTTGCAGGACCAAGAACGACAGTGAGCTTTGATGTAAAGTTATTGGGTCATTATGTCTCCATGTAGACTCCTCAGTTGTAACCAGTGTGTCACTGCGTTGCTGATGTTGCAGCTGAGGTGATGAGTGTTCTGGAACAGGGGAAGATGAAAAACCTCTGTTTCCTTCTCATGTTTTTTTTTTTGTGTGTGTGTGTGGGGGGAGAGTTAAAACTTTTCTAAAATATTGAAAAATGACTCCGAGGTCTCCCCTGAATTGATGTGAGAAGTCCGCGTTGTTAATGAGCAGGAGAAACAGGCAAGCTCGGTGCAGGTGGGTTCTGCTTAACGGATGCTGCACAAAACTGGGGCAGGAGGCAAACGTGGAAAACAATGCACATCATAAACTCAGCAGGCTCTTCAGAAAAAGCAACCCTCTCCTCGGGGTGACTGTATATGGCAGTGGAATTCTCTAAGTTTTCGAATTTGATAACTATTCTTCCATCAGTATTCTTAATAATCTATGAATGTCTATGGAAACACAAATTTCCTCGGGTGACCAATAACTGGAAAGTACAGTCCTTAACATCTATTTAAAGCTATGTTTGGCTGTGACATATTTTACGTGGATTTTGAGTTTGAGCATCCTACGTGACAACACCATTGTTTGGTGTTTTGTGTTTACCTAATGACTCCAGCGATGACAAGTGTTCATGAGGATAGGGCAGCAGCCTGAAACAATAGTGTGGGACATTGAGAAACCAGGGATATTATTTGCAAAAGCTGCAGATATCGCCTGTAGCTCTGGAGAAGATGCCGCCAGGTGCAGGAATTCTGGGAGCTCTAATCAGTCCTTCTAATCAAGTTCATAACTTCGAGAATTTACATAAATTTTTCCCTCTGGGTAAAGCAAGGGGAATTATTGTCACACTTCCTGAGCTTATGTTTACACAGGCTTTAAGAATCTACTTTTGGGGATGCTTGGCGGGCTCTACATTTTGAAAATGAAATCAGATCACCTCCCAGGTCTACTAGAGCTGTGCCTATGTCAATGACACAGCCCTTTTGCAAATAAACTTCACCTGACAGTTAAAAGGGCCCCTGACTTTTGAGCAAGGCCTCCTGCTATGATGTATGTAAATACCCCAGTGTTAAAACTTGCTCCCCATTTTGTGATGCTGATGGGGGACATTAGAACCATTACAAGGGGTGTGACCTCTAAGAGGACCTTGGACTCCAGATTCTTTTTTCTTCCTCTTTTGCTTCCTGGCTGCCCAGTGAGCAGATTTTCTTTTCCTTTGCCCTACTTCCACTGTGACATGTGACTTCACCACAGCTCCAAAGCACCGTGCCAATCCACGGACAGAAACTTCCAGAACTGTCCTCCAGGATACATGCTTTTCTCTTTGTGAGCTGATCATCTCAAATATTTCTCACGGTGACATATGACTGACACACCTGCTAAATTACTCTTGTGAAAAGGCCCAGGAATCTATATTTTAAAATAGTCCCAGGTGACTTTGATGTGACAAGTCTTGAATTTGAAATTTCGTGCCTTTGTTGCCCTCCAAGACCCCAGAGATGTTTCATCATTTCAGACCCTCAGCAGTACTCTATAAACTACCCGGGCTGTACTCAGAGATGTGTGCAAATAACTCTGTGCAGAAATGAAGATGACGTTTGCTTTAGAAGCACTGTGAAAGGCAGAAACCTGCCGACATCTGTTGCCCCAGCTCTACCAAGAAATCACTGGTTACGAAACTCTTTGTAGACATTAAAAACCAGACATTTGTTACCAAAGAGGAAAAGAATTCCAGTAGAATAGAAACAAGAGTGAAATTCACATCGGTTACCTTGTATACTCCAAACACATTAGAGGTTGCACAGAAAGACCCAGGAAGTGTTGTGGGTAATGGCCCACCTGAGTAACTCCAGGGTACTGAAGAGTGACTAATTCTGAAGTAGAAGCAGAAGCAAAGGATTTCTTTTAGGTTCTGGAATATTCACTTAAGTTGGCTGATCATTAGGAAAACTATTTCGATGCAGTCTTCTCTAATTGAGATGTATCCAACAGGGCCGCAGCGGACTTCTGCCGGTCTGCCACATTAAATCAGCATGGTCTAAGTAAAATTCAAAGGCAAACAACAATAAAAATTAAGAAAAACAAAAGGAAAGCCCCCCAAAACTCCAAAAACAATATCCAGCAACAACAACAACAACAAAAAGTCAGAATTAAAGATCAAGTCGACGGAAAATACTTATTACCTGCCATCTTCGATTTCATCGTAATGAACGCTGACTTGGCAAACACTCAACAGGGCATTTCATTTTGTTTGCAGAGGTTGAAGTGACTCATCACCAGGCTACTTCTGGTGTCAAAGCTAAGGTTATTTTTCCAGGCTCAACATCTGTGACCGTTCAGAGGATTTAATTGGACAATAAAATGTTTCAGGTTTATGGAAATCGGTATTAAAAAGACAACTGATAAATATTAGTTGCGTAAATATAACAACAGGGCCTGGTGACTGATCTCTCTCGGTTGTGCCCTGAGCTGATTTCAAAATGCCGGAAGTGAAAGGGCTGCGGCCAAGTGTCAGAGGAGCCGGTGTTTGCCTTTTCAGAGCATGGGGCTGCTTTGATGTGGCTTAGGATGTGCTTGCGTAGTTCAAAAGCCTGCAGAAGGGAAGCCAGCAAGGCATCGAATTATTTACCCGTCCCAGGAAAATATTTTAAAAGCTCTGTGAGGCCCTATTTCCTAAAGCCACCTGCCACCTAAAGCACCCATAATCACCCCCAGATGCGGATCCCAACCTGCTGGCTAACCCCGTGACTCCAAGAGAAAATATTTCACCCACTCCTCGGCACATCCTTAATTCATTCGAAGCTAAACTTTCAGGCCATAATTTCTGCTTAAACTTAATAACTCAGCTCTGACATTCCTTCCCAGTGACCCTAACGTTCCATTTGGCTGCCCTACACCTGCTCCCAAATGCATTAGAACCACTCAATTTTCCCCTGTAAGTATCCGTTTTGTTTTCTTTGCTCAGCCTTGAGGCCATCCTTTGAATGGGAGGGAGGAGGATGCTCACTTTTATTCCGCTGTGAATTTAGAGAGGCTTAAGTTTCTTTACTCAGATTTTTTTCTTTTAATGTTGTTTAGCTGTATTGGTTCCTAGATTTAAAAAAAGAAAATCTTTGGAACTCATAATTATAAATACTGATTTTAAGAGACAATGTGGGAAACAATACCTAAATCACCGAAAATGATCTATGTGCGTAAAAAGTTTTATGAAAATATTTACATTTTTTGGATATTTTCTGCAATGTCAGAAAAACAGTGAACATTGCCATTTAACAGTGCCAGCAAGCACTGAACACCAACACGAGCTATTCAAACTTTTCTTAATGATTTTACAAGTGTGTGAAGCTTAAAGCATTAGAGTTGAGGCTTTTATTACTTTTTTCATTAAAATTGAAAACGTATAAAAATGTTATCTAACGAAAAATTCAAATCTACCCATTTTCGGTGGAGCAGGGAGAGAATTTTCATCCAGCTTACTAGGGTTTGAGTAAGCAGTTGACATTACCCTGCTTCCTGCATGAACCCACTGTCCAACGTCCATCTATTTTTAATATCACATTAATGAAATTACCAATCAAAACATAATCCTCAGGAAAATGTTGATGCATGCATGAACACGTGTGTGTGTGTGTTTGTGTGTGTGTGTTTGTGTGTGTGTGTTTGTGTGTGTGTGAGAGAGAGAGAGAGAAAGAGAGTGAGATTTCTGCAAAGAAATGACTGTTTAAGAAAAAAGCAGAAAGTGTGGGAAAAAATGTCAAGCTCACAAATTCTAAGGTAACTATGTAGAAATACACAAGCCAGGATGAGAGTATGCTGGTGAATTATAATGTCAAGACAGTGGCATTGCTCTGTTATTGACACCCATCCGTGAGATTTAGATAACACTCTTCTCTGAACAGCCATATGTTAGCAATCACAGATAGGGGCATTTATTTATTTATTTTAGTGGAGTTGGGTCAACAGGTTAAAACAATAATCTCTCCACACAACCTGTTTGGGGCTGTTTTAGTCCATAAAATGGGGGAAGGCATGCGAAGAGCCCTAGACACTGGGTCCCTCCTCCCTATTATATTTCCGCCTAACTCCAGATAACACCAAATAAACCAGTAACCACACAAGAAATCACTCAATTTTTACTGTCCCCCCTGCTCCTTGACCTGCTGCTAGCCCATTTCATTTCCCATGTTCTGGCCTCTTGGCCTCCGTCTTTATAAGCCATATCACCTGGCTATCAGGCGGCCCCAGCTCTTGCAGCCTGTCTGGTGTCTAGTTACTTCCAGGTTACCCAGAGTTTACAGAGAGGACTTTGCTGCTCCTGGACATGCTATTCCAGCAGGCCTCAAAGTCTTCCTCTAGTGCTCGACCTATAGGTCTTCATTGCTTCAAGAAGACGTTTCTCTTTCCTACTGGAGAAGTGAACTATTTCTCCTTCCCCCAAGTAGTGGGCTTAAAATGATGCCTTGTTTGGTATTTTGATTTGTGGCTTTCTATTTATAATCAGATCGTCCATAAGGCAAGAACACCTACACGTAACTCTAGAACCAATCAAACATCAATTATGAAGTGAAATAAATAAGCAATTTCTTACCTAAACATGAATATATCTGAATTTTAATTTTTTCTCATTCTGACAACTTCAACATGCCCCCCCACACGTCCTTTCCCTACCATCCATCAAATACATAACTGTTCCCTTTCTTGGTATGCCCATATTTCTGCTCATGGCACCAAGATTCTTCAGTTACTAGGTGCAAGTCTTTGGTTATATGGTGCCTTTCTTCCATTACTTTATGGTAGAGCCAAATGTGTTAGTAGCCAGTCACCCAGCGTTACTCTGACACAGTTTTGAATTAAATGCTTCAACATTCTAGATTTGAGGTCCTAAGATAATCTATTATAAACCAGAGATAACTGCTGATATTCCAATGGCTATGGTTGGGGTTAACGAGATTATATGAAATGCCCTGCATATAACTGGAAAACTGTGCCCAATAAATTATATTTTCATGGTCATTAAGTATTTTTACTTTGAATATTCTCCAATACTAGCTTAGATTGCCCTTCTATGTGAGTCAGAGTTAGGCTAAAATAAGTGGGATGTGTGTATGTATGCAATGTACACTAATCTGCATACACATACAAATATATGCATATGCGTACCTGTACAGATATTCCTTGACTTTTGATAGGGTTGTGTCAAAATAAACCTATCATGGTTGAAGCTACCTGACATGTGACCTGCTGAGCATCATAGCTTACCTTGACTTACTTGAACACAGAATTAGTTGGTTTGAGCTGACTAGAGCATATTTAATGCCACACTAAGTGGTTGTTTGGGGGATACATCCACACCATCTGTAAGTCAAAAACTTAGTGGGATCATTTGAGGTTGGGCAGTGGTGTGCATCACAGAATCCACATGGGTTGAGTGCTATGTAACAATAAGAGCAGCTAGAACAACTTCTATAAGGTTGCTCGCTTTGTTTTCAGATCTAATGCTGTGGGTTCAGCCTCTAAGGCAGGTAGTCCAGGTTGGGATGTGGACATTGGGTGCATATTAAAAGAGAGAACTGGGACACTATCTGTATCATCTCTTGTTTGTGAATGTAGTGGTATGGGTGCCAAAGGAAAATGAGCCACCTCATTATGGAGCAAAATGAGTGACTGTGGTCCAGAATCTGGAGCAGTTCAGAAGCTGTGGGAAGATCTAGGGAAATGCGGAGGGACTGTAGACACAGCTGCCACTCAACAGATGCGCAGCAATGCATGAGCTATGAAAGCCAAATGCCTGTTTTTTTACATGATGCCCTCCACAGCCGTGGAAGTGATGCCTTCTTAAACATCCAAACAAGGAACACAAGAGGACGAGAAACATGCAATGTACATCTGAGTAGCCTAGTGGACCCAGGGCAATGCCACCAAATCCCTTGAGAAGCTTGCCATCCACATTTCTCCTTCTCCATGTTCCTCCAGAGAAAAGGCATAAATACTTCACTCCTTTCCAATGGATAGTCCTCCTAGGTTGTTCTCCATAGACCTCTCCTGTTATCCAATCACCGTTCCTCATGTGACATCATATGAGGGTCCCTCTAAGGACAAGATGTCTGATCCCCCGTGACACTGACCATCAGAGAAGTTGCATAGCTTCTATTCCCTTCTCAGACACACAGGACCATTGAATTGAATCCTGGCAGCATTCCTACTTAGAAACAACCCCCTCTGTCAACTGTTCCTTGGACTACCATCTCATTCTCCTTGACTTACTTTCATTTAACTGCTTATAGTCAATAACAGTCTCCTTCTCTCCTTAAGACTCAGTTCCATGCAGTTAAGACCCTAGGTACCATCAAGGCTCCAAATAACATGTGCATTTTCTTTAGAACAGGAACTGAGTCTAACATAATATTTTAATCCAATTTAAAGTCTTGTCCCAGTTGGGTACCCAGAAGAAAACAACTAAATAATTTAATGATGAATAAACTCTGGTTTTATATGATTATATTACATGCGAGACAACAAAAGTGTTTCACTGTGTGCCACTTCTCTTCAGGGCACAGTGTGACATTGACTCCCTGGCTATCCCTTCCAGGTCCATGCAAGCTTTCATGACCGGCACATGTTCATGTGAAATTCACACTTTATATTCCTTCAATTCAAACGGACAGACGTCAGTTTTGGCATTCATCCAAGTGTTTTTTTTTCTTTCTCTTTTCTGTTTTTAGGGAACAGTGACTTGAGTCTGGGTCATTGTAGGTCTCAGAACTTCTTGGGTGAACCGGCACACACTTCACACCCAATATTAGGACTTTTGGATTCATTTCCTGTGGCGGCCGTAACAAATGACCACAAAGCAGGTGACTAGAATGTATTCTCACCATTGGGGACCCAAAGTTGGAATTGAGATTTTTTTTTAGCGGATCTGTGCTCTCATCAAAGACTCTTTGCCAAAATCCGGAAGTTTCTCCTAGCCTTTGCTGGCTGCAGGTATTTCTTGTCCTGTGGTTGCAGGACAGCTCTGCTCAGGCTGCATGTGGTCTGCACAGTCTGCTCAGGCTGCATGTGGTCTGCAATCTCCTTCCGGGTGCCTTGGACGTCCCTCTGCATTTCTCTTCGAAGACAGTGTCATCAGGTGAAAGGCGCCAGATAATCCCAGATGACCTCGGCACAAAATTTTTCACTAAAATCATCTCTGCAAGGACCCTGTCCCAAATAACATCACAGTCATGTGCTATGCACTTTGGACATGTATGTATCTTTGGGGGAAACACAGTTAGCTAATGTTCTTCAAAGCTGTCAGTTCAAACCATCTGAGGTCCAGAACTGTTTTTAGGTGACCTTTGACCCATGCTCTTAGTTATTAACCATTCAGCCTAAATCCATTGTTTAAGAGAATGTCACACCAGCACCAAACTTAAAAAGTATGGCTCTTGGGCACAATAGGTGATCGTGAAATGCATTGTTTCCTGATCTAACTCCACTTGGAACTTTGCTTTGGGGATTTTATACAGAAACCCTCCCTATACCCTGCCTCACTGGTCAGAGTTTTGTGGAATCTGAGAGAGGGTTAGATTCCTGGAATACAAGGCAAATGGATGGTTGACTAGATGACTTGGTAGGTGATAAACCCCTTGCCTTTGAAGCTCGAGGACCTGAGTTAAACTACAAAACCCACAGAATAAAAATGCCAGCCATGATGGCACAGTTTCTAATCCCAGCGCTGGGGAGGAGGAGGAGGCAGGTGTATCCCTGTAGCTTCCTAGGCAACCAGACTAACTTACTTGGTAAGTTCCAGGCCTGGAGTATGACACCCCAGGTTGTCCTCTGGCCTTCAGATGCATGTGTATGCATATGCACACACATGAATAAACATGTGCATATTTTAGAAAGGCAAATGAGAGGTAACCACTGTTTAATATGTTAAATCTTCATGCATGTGGCCTGTTTGAGTCATCTCCTTCAACTTTAATTTCTTTTACAACCTGGCTGCTGTAGTTTTTGGGGGTCAGGACCAGGTGATCATAGTGTTTTCCAAACCCAATGGGTTGTGTCTGCTTTGTTATGGGTGGGCTAATTGTGGTGAGAATATATTCCCAGGAACCCCTTTGAAGGGTGAGGGCTTTTCAAACAGATAGGCCCACACTTAAGTTCAACAGCAGCCACAGCTACAGTACTCTGGGATAGTAGCGAGGTTGCTCCCAAGACGCATATGAGGACTACATTGATGGCAACTATGGCCATGTCAAAGATGTGCTGGAGAGCATTAAGGCACGTTAGCTGATGGGCCTGTGAGGGGCACAGTAGCAAATTTGACTCAGATAGGATGAACAGCCAGGCCGTTGGTACCATGTCAAATGTCAGCTGCATTGTTGAGTCTAAATTTATAATTGCTTTTCCGTTATAGGTCTTCTTTCCCCCAATTAGCTAATAAGTATTCAGTATGTAACACAGGTTGGTATGTGAAAACCCCAGCAGAACTCGGGATAGTCATATATGTATGAACTTGGTTTAGGAGTAGAAAAAGGCCTGGTTTCATTGTTTCATGAGGACTTCGGGATTATTCTGTGAGGGAGGGAGGGCAGAGTGGTGCAGGAGAATTGTCTGTATTCTGTCAATCATGATTTAAATAAATGCTGATTGGCTATTAGCCAGGCAGGAAGTTTAGGAGGGAAAACCAGACAGGAAGTAGAGGTGGGGCAATGAGAACAAAAGCATTCTGGGAAGAAGGAAGTTCTTTCGTAGTCCTGCCCAGACCACTGAAGAAGCAGGATGTGACCTCCCCTGCTGAAAAAGGTACTGAGCCATGTGGCTAACATAGATAAGAATAATGTGTTACTAAAAGTTATAAGAGCTAATATGAAGTATGAGCTAATGGGCCAATCAGTTTATAATCTTCTGGAGACCTCTGTGTGATTTTCTTTGGAGCTAAATTGCTGTGAGAACTGGGCAAGTCAGAAACCCCGACAAGCAGCCCCTCATGCTACAGGGCAGATCTTGGTTAGGTGGAATCCAGGTTAGCAGCAGCCTATTTACTCTTGGCTCTGCACATACATGTTCTTGCTCAGATCTTGGTGCAGGGGGAAGAGGACCCTGAGGACAGGTCCCTGGTGTCAGCAGAAGCAGCTGGCCCGGAGGGTTTGGCTTCACATCGAATTTCACATCTGGCACATGAGCTTCTACAAAGAAATTCCTTAAACATGTTAGGGATTGGAGTCTTCATGTTTCTATACATGCCCTTCTGTCAAGGTCCTTGGTGTGTCCATAGACCTGAGCTGTAGGAATCCACAGACTGTGGAACTGACAAAGCCTTGGAGTTCACATGCTGCTATCAGACAGGACTGGAGCGGCCTTGGCTTTCCTACGGGATGCTAGACAGGAAAGCAACTGTGGAGGCCTTATGCTTTGCTATTCATACTTTTCTGTTCTGGCTGTGAATTCAGATATGCTGGCTATCCTCACTGCCCTCCCAAGGGCCAAACACACAGGCTCTCCTCTTTCGCCTTTTTCCTCCCTTAATTCTTTTCCTGAACATAATTTCCCAAACCGTCATTTCTATGGGTGTTATAGTGGAGATAAGAGGCTTGGATTTAAATTCAGCTAATTCGTTCATTTCCTCTTAGATCTTCAATTCCATTTCGCTTCCTTTCAGCTCCGGCGTTTTTATAAGGATGATGGAAAGAGTACAATCTGCCTTGATCCACGTACAGGCAAAGATGATATTTTTAAACATTTTGTGACTGTTAGGGTACTCTTCAAGGGTGAAATGTCGTTTGCGTATTCCAGGCTGGGCATGAGTTCTCAGAGACGAAGGTGAAATGCAATATCCTAAAAAGGGACAGAGGAAAGGAGGTCAGGACTTTTAGACATAAGATGGAAGAATTCTGGCCAAGTGAAGGGACCGTAAAGATGATCTGGAGTCTCACTCGTCAATGAGTAAGTATACTGAGGGCAGAGGTTTAAGGCCACTCCCCATTTCTGCTTCTAGAGCTACTTTCCTGCCCTCCTGTTTTTAACATTGTCAGCGGCAGACCCCTCATGTATAGATTTGCTTGTCACCTTCTCTCTTATCTATTCCCTCATTCTCTAGACTCTCAGCCTCTGGAGAGCTGAAGGAGTCTGGGTTGTCAGTCTGCCCAGAGCCATGGGCAGTGTTGATGCTGAAGTATTCAACGAACAATGCTCTGGAACTCTTTAGTGACATCAGTCCAGTGGCTGAGCTGTCTCTGCGACATCTTTCCATTTCAGGCATGGTGTATATCTTGCACAGTTGTTTTTCCTTTAATTAAAAATTTTTTTTTATTTCAGGACATTTCTGTAATAGAAATTCCCAGCAGAGACATGCTTGTCATGTCCTATTCCACTTCTAGAAAATTAGAAAAACAGAAGATTGCTAATAGGTCAGGGAGCTTGTCCCCAGGAAGGTGTAAGGGAAGCGAGCTCCAGGAGGCCAGAAATCGGGCTGGCGTGTTTATGGTTGTGTGTCAGTGACTGGCCCATAGGAGACCCTTGGAAAATACCTATTAAACGAGAGATGAATGAATGAATGGCCCCTTTAGAATATTGAGAAATGTGTAGCACAACAGCAAGATGATTATTTGAATGACACACTGATGGCCCTTCAATGTTCTGGAAGAGGGACGAGGGCCATGGGATAACGCAAGGACGTGGCATGCTTTCTTCTGTCAGTGGGACTCAGCATATCTTGTTGGGTTTCCATGCAGATGGAAAGCGGGGTGAGGGCACCAGTGCAGCTGTTATGGGAATGAACGAGCCATTACTAAAACCGTAAATATGCCAGGGACCCACACTGTGATGCTGACAGATACCCTCCCAGCAAGCTCAGATGGGAGGACTCATGGAATCCAGATTCTAAATTAGAGTCACCTGAGCCCAGTCAGGGAACTGCCATCCTTCTGATGGAATGGAAAAGAGGAGGAGGGAGGAGGGACGAGCGGAAGAAAATCTTTGTAGCTAAAGCGTACCTGACTTTCCTCAGTGGGAGACCCAAGAATAGTGTTTCATGTCAAGGAGATGTAGTTAAAATGCAGACTGCTGATCCATGGTCTCAGAATTCCAGAGGCGTGGTCTGTGCCCGTGGACCACTCATCTTTCCTCCCTTTGATCTATCACTTATGTAGAGAAAGGCTTTTATGTGTGGTTCCCATACAATGGGTAATTTAGTTCATTCCATTATGAAAAAGTAGGAAGTCTAGTACATTTGCTTCAGTTTTTCTTCAAAGTACTTAGGAATGTATTATCCTCATATACTTTAGGTAGCCTGAATACCTTTTCCCTGGTTGCTTATAATAGAATTTCTTAACTCCTTTTAGCCAGCTCAAAGTAAGTTCCAACTTGCTAAAATAAAGTAAGGATGAAAGCGTGCACTCTGCCAGTGTGCATGGCTGCTTGAGACAGGTGATGCTGAGGGAATATACTGATAGTATATCACGTAGACCAAAAGTGCCTTAGTTTATTTATAATTGAAACTGGCACATTTTTGTGCCTGTTAGATTTCAAATCCACGTGTGGTCCTGTTACACAAACAATGTAACTTACACATAAGCCCCACACCCCAAGTTCTGCTCAAAGTGTGTACCTATGTTTCTGAATTCAGTTTGCTTTCTTGGCTAATTTCCAAGCAATGCCCAAGGTGTTAACCACGAGGTCTTTATTTGAGGTTTGGATTCTACTGACGTAGTAACACGGCAGAAAACTTGAGACATACACAAGTTGTATTTCTTTTTATTTCCCTCCTTTTCACCCAGGCTGTTAGACAGTAAGTATATAAAGACCAAAGCTGACAAAGCAATGATCATTAGTGAAGCAAAGTCCTCTGTTCTCTTTCGAATTGCCGGCTTCGCAAATCCTCCAAGTGTCCCTGAAACCTACAGCAGACCTAGAGCTAAGGCTCTTCGTGTTTCCTCCACAGTCAGCAGATGGCATGGGTTCTGAGATGTGCATTATGTTACCTGTGGCTGGGTTGGGGCTGGGCGTTTCCAGGTTCCTGGTTCTTATGCAAGAATTAAATTAAGGTACACAGAGACTGCACCGTAGGAGGGAAGCTTTGCTCAAAGCAAAACAATAGCACAGATGAGAGAGAAAGACACTGTCAAGATGGACAGCAGGTCACATGAGAGTCCTCAAGGGCCAAGGTTATTGTATAAACCTTCTTTCTTATGGGGGTTCAAGGGAAGGAGTGTAAGTGACTAAGGGCATGTCTGAATTGTTCTGTATTTTTACTGACCTGTTAAGCAATATGTTTTCTCATTTGTCTACTGCACACAACCCTTACATGGTGGTTTGGATGAGGATAGACCCATAGACTATTAATTTGAATATCTTGTCCCAAGTTGGTAAAGCTGTTAGTGAAGGATTAGACAGTGTGGCCTTGTTGGCAGAGGTGTGTCACTTGGTGGTGAGATTTGAGACTTCAAAAAGCCCACACCATTTCTAGTTAGCGCGCGCTCTCTCTGTCTCTCTCTCTGTCTCTGTCTCTGTCTCTCTCTCTCTCCTTCCATCCCTAAGTTTGAGGGTTAAAAAAAGAAGAAACTTACTCTATTGTTTAAATTTGGGTTGTGCATGCAAACCCATGTAGTTGGCATCTTAGTTGTTAACAGATAGCTAGGTGTCTTGTTTGGAGCAGGGTGTGTTCATAGGACTTGCATATGAGGGCCCTTCATTGCCAAGCGCATGCTTAGAAGAGGTGTGTGCACACAGTCCATAGCAACTGGGATGCTAGTTTGTTGAACTCTTCCCTATGCTTGCCTGCCTCGCTGTCTATTGTGCTAGGATTGTTCTCAAGCATTACAGAGGAAACAGATTATGGTGATGAAGCTCACGACCAGGAGAAAATCTGCTTTAACGGCATCTATATGTCTAGAGATTCAAAATAATAACAGTTGAGAAATTATAGACAGTTTTATTTGTAGCACAGTGTGTGTGTATGTGTGTGTGTGTGTGTGAGAGAGAGAGAGAGAGAGAGACAAGAGAGAGTCTGATTGAGATACTAGATTTCTGCAGTAACCAGCCCTTAAAAGCAAAAGGATTTTATAGCTACCTTATGGAGCCAGGGCTAGCATTCCTCCTGGGAGGCCTGCCACTCACATGGTGCTGTCTACCTTCTGGCAGCACCTTGCCATGTAATTGATCACTCTCTGTTGGATCGTGTCCTTCTGTTTTCATCCTTACTACTGAGTGGGAGTCTCCAAGGGCTTCCACTTTCAAGCCCTTCCTCTGCAAGCACTATTTGTGCTCCAAGACTTCATGTCTGTCCAACTTCCCATCTCTTTTTTCCTCTGGACAGGAAGGGGCAGGCTGCCTGGCATTGTGAGCAGCCCTGCTACGGCGCATAATAGGAACCTCTCAGTGTGTAGCTGATCAAGGCCCAAGCATGCGCAGCAGGTATGCGATGGTCTACAGAGCCACGGTTCCCCCAGCCCTTTCATCAGGCAGCATTTAGCCCAGTTGCCAAGGCAAGGACTCTCCTTCCAGATTCACACCATTGCATGAGTCCACAGCCATGAAGCTCCTTGAGGACAGGTGGCATGTCATGTTGATAAAAAATTTATGGTAGTTCACTGACCTGTGAGCTCTCCAAACACGAGTGCTGAAGGATTTACCATTTCAGTGAAAGAATAGAGATTACAAATACACATATCTGTGGCTAAGGCACTTTTGCATTGTGTCAGTGTTTTATTAAGGTGCTGACATGCCGTAGAGAGTATGTTATTTAGCTTTGGATGGCCTGGATATAAGCCTTCCTCTTCATACCAGCTGAGTAAACAGGGGCATGCTAATTAAATTCCCTTCTATGCAATGCAAGTGATACTGGCAATAGCAATCCCACAGGATTCTGTAGGGTATAAAAGTACAAACACAGGAAAGTCGCCAGGTAGCCCTTGGCATTTTGTAAATGTGCAACAAATGTTTGCCTCTCAGACAGTGTAGACACGTGAAGGCTGGGACTTCTTTGGGGCATATAATTTACACTTTACTGATTTCTTCCTTTTCCAGGTATGTTCTTTGTTCTCAGACTGAAAGCCAGCACTTGGATGTGTATTTTAAAGAAGAGCTACTGAGATCACAACTAATGACATGGTTAAGTGAAAGACAGCCCAGATTCTGGTCTGAATTCCTGTGTGAACATGATGTTTAATGTTTAGGGGCCTTCTTTCTTTCTCACATATATCGGGATACTTTTCAGAGGTTCTGCATGGTTAATGGCAAATGAATACATTGAAGGGCTTAGTACGGCTCCTGACACATAATATATCCATAATAAATCTATTTCCCTTTTTCTGATACTTAGGATGGCAATCTCTTAGGAGTGCTCTCATCCCATATGACTCTCATGACATCTTTTGTTCACAAAGTCCTAAGTCCCAAGGAACAGGGAACTAGAGATTTGATGTGAAGTGTGTGTGTATAGAGAGAAGCCAGCTTTGCCAGAATCCATCTCTCTTGACTTTCCCACTTCCCTGTCAAACTTCTCTGCATTTCTAGTCTCAAAAATATCTACCTAGTTAGTTCTATGAGGAAGCAGGTTAATCACTATAGCAAAGTCCACAAGGAAACAACCAAGTAGAAGCCTGCAGAGACAGCTCAGTTGCTAAAGTGCTTGCCTTCCTAGCACGGTGACTGGAGTTCAATATCCAGAACCCACACACACACACACACAAAAAAAAAAACAAATAAGAATACAACAAAATAAGTGTGCCACAACAAAACATGTGATCCTGTACATTTATAATTCCAATGTTGGGGGCATGAAGACTGGTTGATCTCTGGGCTCACTGGTCAGCCAGGCTAACCTACATGGTGAATTTCAAGTCAATGGGAGATGCTATCTCAAAATAAACAAACAGATAAAAGGATGCTTGGCTCCTAAGGAACCACACCTGAGTCCTCTATACACCTGTATAAATGTGCATACACAGACACACATAATCACATGTGTATGACTAAGTGACAATAATGGGGACATAGACAGTCATATGAATGTTGCTTTAGTGCCCCTTTTTGTAAAAATGATTGATTAGTTTTGTGTGTGTGTGTGTGTGTGTGTGTGTGTGTGAGAGAGAGAGAGAGAGAGAGAGAGAGAGAAAGAGAGAGAGAGAGAGAGAGAATGTGACACACATGTGTGCCATGACCTATATATGGAAGTCAGAGGACAACTTGCAATAGTCAAGTTTCTCCTTTTCCCATAGAGGTCCTCCTTGAGATCCAGACCTTACATCATCAGGCTTGGCAGCAAGTGCCTCTACCCATTGAACCATCTTGTCCACCCCCCGTGTATTAAAATCCCAAACCTAAGAAATTTGATGTTCCGTAGGATATGTGCCTGTCTGCAGACAGCCATGCACGTAGAGCTCAGGCTACAGAAGGGACCTGCGGACTAAGGAGGTTGTGTGCGAGTCCCAGTCGACTAGGATGGCACAGCTTTTCAGAACCTCCCAAACGTGATGAATGCCCTGCTACGTTGAGAGATGGTTCTGTCCTCTGAGTTCAAGTCTCTCCTCTTTCCTGTGAGGGTCTCCTTTTGCTGATCTGTCAGTGTACACTTTATCCTGTTGGCATTATTTTATGTTCAGACAAACAGAGGTTTCCTAACAAACCTTGGCACATAGCTCTTCTAGTGCAGAAATGAGTGCAGGGTCTCACTGAATTTGCTGCCTACCCTAAACCTCACATGCCTTCCTGCTGGATCCACAGGGGGCTCCTTGAAGCTCTAACACTGTTAGGTTTGGGAGCTTTTTCAGAAGGTCTTATGTAAGCAAGGAGTACGCACTGGAGGGTAGTGGTGCCTTCTGGCCTCTCTTCCTTATCATCAGTTCTTAGAACCAAGAGGACATGATTCGAGTGTGTTTATTCCTCCTTCCCAATTATGTGTACTTGGTCACTTTTGCAGAATGAGCAAATGGATGGATTGGTCAAAAGTTAAGGATGAACATTAAAAACATAACAAAACAAAACACGTTAATGGATCAGTACCTATCATATAAAAGAACATGGAAGTGGATCTGGGCCAAGTTAGGGCAGATCTATCATGCTGCATTGGGGATGCTGAGGCAGGAGGATCTTGAGTTTGAGGCTAGCCAGTCTTGGCTACCTAGCAAGACTTTGTCTCAGAAAAAAATATGGAAGTATAGTTTCCGGCGAACATTCTCAATGTTTATGTTGACATGTCTTTGCTTTAAGTCTTTTGAAGCCAGATATTATGACAGTGTGCTACTTTTGTTTCTTCTAGCCATTTTGATATAATACATTATAGACTGGTCATCATAATTGGCATCTATGCCCTATAGACATTTCACTAAGGGGAGTAGTCCTGGCTGGGAAATCAATAATTGTGCACATTGTGGCTGATTACTCAGGCTTGACTTCCTGTCTTCTGTTCAGAGAATTGACTTATATTTGTTTCCTGATAGCAGGCAAGCTTCCCCCTAAGTCTGGGCAACTTGGTTGGCTGAGGGGACTAGAGGGAGTTATTAAAGACCTCTGAGAAACTCTTGACCAGTTGAGAAGTCCTTTGTGGAATAAAATACCATTGAGGCACAAGCCTACGATTTTTCTCATTCTCTATCTCTATCCACTGCACCAGAAATCTGAATGTTACTGGTCACGCTATTGCATGAGTAAAAGAAGTAGAAGTAGTTTCCTGACATTGGCTTTATAAATTTGAAACATTATAACTACAAGTAGTACACACACGTGTTATGCTCATAAAGCAGAGTCAGGACAGCTTAGATATATAGTAGGTCTCTGTCTCAAAAATTCAAAAATAAATAAAGGATACGGTATTTTTTTCTAAGTAATTCCCAATTACCTCATTAAGAATACTGTGTCTCTGATAGAAAGTCATAAGAATTGACCAATAGGAAATGCTTCTCCTTACATGGAGGCCAATTGCTTTGGATGTGGCCCTGGTCTTAGAGATATGAACCCAGAGTCATGTTTGACATTTGACATACAAGTCTGATCAGGTTAAAAACAAGAGTCACTGAAGAAAGAAAGTGTCACTATAGCTTCTGTAGATAAGATCATTATTCACAGGACAGCAGAGAGGTGACCCAGAGCTTACTGTACTTGCGGAGGACCCAGGAGCCAGGAAAACAAAGCCTCAGAAAACCTATGTCTGGACATAGGTTTCAGGGCGTCTGGAGGAGATGAAAACTTACTGACTGATGTTTAAGTCTATGGAACCTGAAGAAGTTGCTGATGGAGAGAAACACATGATTGAATTGTAAACGAATACGGGATTAACTACAGCTTAGTATGTGTACCTACTAAAGGTACTTCACCTACATGTGCCTCTATTTTCTTAGTGTCACACTCATTGTGTACTTGGGTTTTGGGTTAGGCAGGGTTCTCTCGAAGAACAGAACTGATAGGATGAATGCATTTCTATTTAGAAAGGGTATTTATAGGAGTTTCTTTTAGGCTGTGGTCCAGCTCATCCAACAATGTCTGTCTACCAATGGGAAGTGCCAGAGCCCAGTAGTTGTTCAGTCCATGAGCCTGTATGTCTCAGCTGGTCTTCAATAGATGCTGGAATCCCAAAGAAGTAGGCTGTAATGGCAGTTAAGGAATGGGCTTGCTAGGAAGAGCAAGCAGGCAAAGAGCAAATGTTTTCTTTTCCCATGTCCTTTATTAAGGCTGCCACCAAAAGGTGTGGCCCAGATCAGAGGTGGATCTCCTAACCTCAAAACATCCAGATTAAAGGTGGGTGTGTCTTCCCATTTCAAATTATTCAATTAAGAAAAATCCTTCACTGGCATACCCATCCTGTTGGATTTTAGTTCATTCCAGATTTAGTCAAGTTGACAACCAAGAATAGCCATCACAAGTTTACAGTTTATATTCTGGTCACGGGCAAAGAACTATACCTGTAGTGTTCTCTGCCCCTGACTTTACTCCTCTCTATATTTGTGAAATTCTCACTCACTTGTCTGGCTTTTTTTCTGGTTTTCCCTACACTGAGAGAGCTACACATCTGCAGGACTTGACTGTCATTAACAGACAGACAAGCTAGACAGGTACAGATATGGGAAGATAGGAAATTCCAAGTCATTTGCTGCACTGAGGGCAACGCTCAGCAGGGCTCTTGCTAATCACAGCTAATCCACTTCAGTTCTGCTTGGGTCCTTAGGTAATTTCCTGGGTGACAGACTCAGAAAGTTCAGGGAGCCTCTAGCCTAGTAGAATCAGGAGCAGTTTGTTCAGGGTTAGGTTTCTTTCTTCAGATTTTCTTGGCTTCATCCCAAAGCATCAGCTGCTTTCTCTGTGGCCTCACTAAGTCAGGGTTAACACAGGATGCTTCCCATCCTCCAAAAGAAAGCTCTTCTCACTGGGTAGGTATGATCAAGGTGTCTTTTTATTGGTCATCACATGTTTCCAAAGCCTCCCCTAAACTCAGTCCTGTGTCCAGGGGATCTTATGCCACACACCAGTTCCATAGCTTGAGGGGCATGATTTGTTCTGGGTTTAACAAGGCCTGTATCCATAAACACTGACTGAGAAAAAGTCAGTTTGAGTGTAGGGGTGGGTGTGTAAGAACAATGGAAAAACAAGATAGTTTTTATTTGGAAAAGAAAAGTGGATTGGTGTTAGCCAATATAGTTCTTCATTGGAGACAGGGTCTTTTCTTGGTATCCACAGGGGATTTGGTTGCAGCTCTTCTGTATAGAAATGCAAATTCAAGAATTCTTCTATAAACTGGCATAGCATTTGCATAGGATCTACACACATCTTCCTATATACTTCACCATCTATATGGGCTCTAAGTGCCTAACAGTATGTAGCTGCTACGTAAATCACACTACATTGTTGCTGTACAGGTTGTGAAATAATAATGAGGAAAATATCTTGAGTTTCTTAAGTACAGGCGTAATTCTTTTCATCCTAATGCTGTTGATTAGCGGTCAGTTGAAGGCACAGATGTAGGACTTGTTCATGTGATGGTCCAACTGCATCATCTTCAAGAGAAGAAGCAGGAGAACCTGTCGGTCATGGGCAGAAAGGGTTTGGATGGTGCTTGGGGGAATTTTGATGTTATTGTACACTAGGGTGTAGTGGTTAATGGGCAGACTGATTATGTTGTATTGATGAGAGAGGATTCCAGGAACTAAGAAACAGAGGTACTGAGCACTCATCAAAGCAAAGGTGCTGTGACATTTTTGTTTTAAGTTTTCATCTTTCGAGGAGCTTTGCTCATGTAGGTTATGAAATTATTTGCCTTTGCTTTGTGTTCATCCTTGGATACTGAGGCTCAAAGTAGGATACCAAAATGGTCAGACGTGTCTTCACTTGTCTCCTTTGTAATTATTTTTATTTGTATGGGCGTTTTACCTCCATGTGTGGCTGTGCGCGATGGGTACGCCTGGTACCCGTGGAAGCCACAAAGAAGGCATGGGATCCACTGTAACCGGAGTTAACAAATGACCGTGAGCTGCTATGTAGGTGCTGCAAATGCAACCCAGGTCTCATGGAAGAACAGCAATGCTCTGAACCTCTGAGCCATGTCTGCAGGAGACCCCCTCACACCCCCCCCTCCACATATACAACTGTCTTCTTTGTCAAGTGTCTGGTGCATAGCACTACATAGACTATTTAATAGATTTGTGAAAAGAGATAGGATGTATGTACTCCCTATCTCCAAGGTTTTGAATAGTATAATGATTGAATGTATAGCCCCGGGAACATAAATGCATTCATAATTTATGCTAAAGTTCTTAACTCTGCAATGTCAAACAGGTAACCCAAACTTCAAATGCCTCTAATACTGACATGGGTTCTACACCCCACATCTACAAGGGTCTTTGAGAAAAGCAAATATCAAAGACAGGCTCACATTCAAAATGCACTTACTGTTTGAAATCACTCCTAATCTGCCCGCGAGGATTTTTGGAAACAAGCATCTTCAGTCAAAGTAACCATCCTTAATCTATATAAAAAGAAGAGAGGTTCTAATGGTTACCACATGGAAAGACATTGCCAAATAGTGACATTCTTCCGGCGATGTTCCCTAGAGATTTGAGCTCTTTTTTTTTTTCTTTTAGGATTTGGCATGAGAGCCCCTCACTTTTTTTTAGAGTTCACAGCTGTTTGGGCTTAAGATGTAATTACATTTCATTATCGGTGTCAGATAAAACACACACAGCCATGCTGGCCCAAGTAGAGTCCCAGCGATGGGAAAAGCAAAGTTGGCCAGGAGAAGTTCCACTTGGAGATGCAGCTTCGATCCTTTCTGAAGGAAGTTCCTCCTCATGAGACATCCCTGAATGCTTATCAGAGGGAGTTACAGTAGAGACGCTGGATGTGAGAATATGGGAAGATTTATGTGACAATTCTTAGCAAGATTTATTTTGATAAAGTGTACTTTGTATCAATATGTAAAAATCTAATAAATATCCGTCTTTAAAGAGAGGACTGCTCGAGTTTTACTGTTTCGGAGAAGAGGTTTGGCAAAAAGTCAGAATGTGCATTAAAAACACACTTTCAAGAAGCCTAATAAATAAAGCCCTTGAAATATGGTTTCCTAGTGAAAGGCCTTTTAAATCATTTTGATAAAGAATCTAAATTAGATCTTTAAATAAGAAAGGCGAGTCCCCTTAACTTATTATTTATAGATCGTTTGGAAATAAAATCTATGCAAACTGATTTCTTCTTCCATTCTTTATAAGGAAACTATTTTGTCAAGTTTTAACAGGCTGCCTGGTTAGCTGGAGAACGTTCTCATTTAGAGGGGAGGCAGTGGCCACAGGGATGGTACCCACACAGTACTCGTGATACGCCAGACAATGTGTATAGCTGCATGGAACACCTTTACCTCATTTTGCTCTGGGTCAAGAAATTGGTCTCACAGGTCCTGAACCAAGAACGCCTGCTGTGGGCTAGTTGGGTGACCTTGAGCAAATACGCCTTTCCATGTCTCAGTTTCCTTAATTATAAATTAGACCAATCTTAGTACCTGACTAATAGGCTATTGGAAGGGTAATTAATTGGGGTGATTGGCAAGTGTGCTGGATCTGGAGGGGAAATATGACATCAAATGCTAACTCAGAACAGAATCATTCTCTTCATATGGAAGCTCGGGTGACTGAGATTGCCCCAAAGCGTGTAGTTGGTTGTTGGTAAAGTCTGGATTCAAACTCTATCAGGCATATTTGGAAATATCCCCACATCCCTGCTCAATTACAGTCATGCTCCTTATCACTTCCATCTCAGACTGTGCTGTCATTCATTCGTTCTATCGTACCGCACTGTATCACGTGTGCCATCTCTATAGCATGTAACACATAATGTAGTATATTGGATGGTCAACTAGGTTTTCTATTAGCCATCATGCATTATATTATATAAAACATAGAATACATATTATAGACAGGCCCTAACGTATGATAGCTCTGCTTAGGATTTTTCTGCTTTATGATGGTGCAAAAATAGAAACTGTGCTTAGGTTTTGGGGAACTTATCTTTTCCTGGGGCAGCAGTATTGGGTCAGAACCTCCCTCAGGATGCTGGACAGCAGAAGCTGAGTACAGGTCTCATCAGCCAAGCCATCCTAAGGCAAAACAGCTGACACTCTACAGTAGAGAGTGCTGTCAAGGCCTTTGGCATTTCAGTAGTAATTAAACTACATGAGCTATTCAACAGCTTCATTACAAAACAAGATTTGTATTAGATAATTTTGCCAGATTTTTGGTTAGAATAAATGTGCTTTGGTCACATTTAAGAGAGACTAGGCTGAGTTATGACATTTAGTAGGCTAGACGTGTTAAATACATTTGAGATTATCTTTAATTTATCTTGGATATTTTGGACACAACTCCACTGTAATTCAAGGAGGAACTTTACATACATAATATATTGACCATATAATTTTGTCATTTTACTATATTACTATATTACTTATGATTGGTGCATATACACTGTATATCAAACAATGTGTTTGTATATAGACAGAGACGTAGACTATGCTGTGCACTGGGGATGAACAAGGAAAACCCTGTCATCTGACTCCACTTACAGTAGAGAGGAATGACAAGATATGTCAATAGTAGCAATGGACTGTGCTGGCTAGCTGTGATCAGTGGGAATACATGCTGCACCCAAGCCACCAAATGGTATAAGAGTAATTGTGTAAACTATTTTCCCTGAGTAGATGCAACACATACAGTATCTACTTACCCCAGATATAGAACTCAAGACAGCCTGAAGTAGAGATACTAGCAAAGTCCAGCGTGGTGAACCAGTGAGTCTTATTGGGGTTACTTAGAGGAAGGGGTAATTCATGAGAGAAGAAACTACTGAAAGACAGTTGCATCACCAAAGCCCACTCCAAGGGGACTGAAATGCTCATGACACCTGGGAACACTGAGGACCATGCAAACCATTCAGGCAGCTCAACAGGTAGAGACTGTCGTTTCGAGTGACTCAGTCGGTCTCAGCCTCTTCCAGGCAGCTTGGCTGGCCTGCTTAGGGGCTTGTCTTGTCTCAAGGTCATTTTTGCAGCTTGGCTGTCTCAGCCTCTTTAAGTCACTAAGCTGGGTTCAGCAGTCTTTACTGTTTATTCTTGTGGAGGTGGGGGTAGTGGATCTAGTCAATTTCAGTGACTTTCTGAGTCTATTTCTGGTTGTTTATTTTTTTGTTTAGAGGAGCTTTCCTGCTGCACCGAATGTTTTTATCTGGAAGGAAACCATTTCACAAAAGAATTAAGTTGCTGGGCGGTGGTGGCGCACACCTTTAATCCCAGCAATCGGGAGGCAGAGGCAGGCAGATCTCTGTAAGTTCGAGGCCAGCCTGGCCTACAAGAGCTAGTTCCAAGACAGGCTTCAAAAACCACAGAGAAACCCTGTCTCAAAAAGAAAAAACAAACAAACAAACAAAAACCCTAGTTTTATCATTAGCTAAGGCAGAATTTCAATGTACTGAATTCTCCATTTCCTATATAGTTTGGATAACTGAACAATCACGAGGTCAGCCAGGGTATTGCTCAGTTTGAGTTGGCTACACACATTTTGGTTAAGAAAGACAGAGCATGTGTCACCGTTAACCTCTGTTGAGAGACAAGTCTCTCTTTGCTGCTTACTAGTTAAGTGATTTATCTGTACCGTGAAACATGGTAATACCTGGTGGCTATCTCTGTAAGAGAGGGAAAATGTTTCCATGCAATTAGCATGTTTCCATGCCCCAAGTTTTGTGCATGGCACAGTCTTCATGTGTGTGCAGATAAAGACCACCAGTGTCAGGGAGTCACGGAGAGGGGGTCAGGCTCTTGGCGTTTTCTCATGCAGAGTCAAATAGGAACACAAAAGTTTCCTGTGACTGTCTGTTCTTTCTGTAGTCCCTAAATTTTGGGCTGGATAAAAAAAAAAAAAGCTTAGGGACTCTCTTAATATGGCTGTTTGGAGCCTCCCTGGGTTATATAGAAGAGATTTTAGAACCTTTATTCTAACCAGTATAGGATCAACTATCCAGCTCATTGTGTGCCCCAAGTGAGCTTGGGGTTCCCTCTCCAGCCCCCAAGCTCTCCCTCTTTTGTTAGAAGATACTACAATGCCCCCGAAGAATCATATGTTTGGTGGCGATCACAGGATGCTGTGTGGAAAGGAACTGGAATTCAGCCTTATACTTAAGTCACCCTCACCAGGCATTGATTTAAAAGCACTAGACTAAATATTTCCCTGGGGTCAGGATGGCACATAGATTATCACATTCCTTCATGGGCTTTGTAAAAAGCCTCCTGGGAAGCCCTTTGCAGTGATGTCACCCATTTGTTATTGCCAAAATGGCGATACACTGAAAACGGAGATTTTGTGTTTCTAATATAAAACTCGACTCCTTTTGTGTGTACACTGGAGCACAAACTGAGTGGGACATTTCTTTGCAAAAGATAGTTTCCACTATTTTAAAGTGAAGTTTTTTTTTTTTTTATGCTATCTAGCATCACTGAGGCTTTATTCTGGGGCCTTTGCCTTTTAAACTTAATAACGAATTGAACTAGGGAAGACAACTTCTCCGTTTCTTTGGTTCATCATACTCAGGCAGGTGTCAAGGGCCAGTGGCTCTTCTATTAAGGTAATCCATATCTGTTCATATCCCCTGCATCCAGAGAAAACGACACTGCATCTTTAATGAATAAGTTGTGTTTTCCTGTAAGAGGAGAGACAGTTGGCAAGACAGCGAAACAAGTCACGTTCAGAAGCTCATCTGAAATTAAAGGAATGCCATGAGATGTGACATCCTTAACTTCTTTACTACTCAGTAATTGTTAATTAGACTAATTACTGTCTGGTAAGCTGAGCTGCAAACTTTATTTTCCCACACTTAGGTGCAAGGTCAGTACCTCTGCCTGCTAGGGGCTAGTCTTGGGGTCTCAGAAGCATCTGTAGGAGGACCTATACCCCTTAAGGTTACTGCAGTCACTGGCAAAAAGGAAAAGAAAGGTCTCGGAAGCATCTGAGGGTCTGCGCTTCTGCCACCAATCCACTTGTCAATTAAATGAAAGGATTCCTCCCAGCCTCAGTCCCCACTCTTCCAAAGCATCTCAATGAATGGCTGGAGATCTTATCCCTTCTAAGAAATGAATCATATTTTCTCTGTTGCACTCAATTGCTGTTGCTAGTAATTCACTCTGTATTGATCTCAAGTCCATATTTCTTACTGTTTAGATGGGAAATTATCACATGCTATTAAAATGTCACTAAGTTTCAGAGGCTCTTTCCATTCCTGGTCCAGAGGCCAAGTTCATCCTTGTGGAGCACAGCAGGATTTGGTATTTAAACCTGACTTTTATCCCTTAATTTCTTGTTCCTTTCTTAGCGAGTGTATATGAAGACTGTTTTATTATCTGGGGCAGGGGAAGAAGACATGGTGCTTAAACAGAACTGAAAGACAGAGTATCTCTGTGGAGAAGCTTGCCAAATTACCTTATTCTGATATTTTTTTCCTGGACTTGGAAACTTATAAAAAAGAACCTTGTTTAAAAGGCTTCTTGATAATGAGATTTCTTTCTTCAATTTTGTTCAAAATGTAGACAATGTGAAAAAGGGAGACTTAAAAATTGTATCACGTTTCCCCCAATTATTCATGCAATCTGTATTCATTATAGAGGATGTAGACAGGTCTGAGAAATATAAATAAGAAAATAAAGTTGGTCCACTTATGTGTTGCTGTAATTAACCTTTGTATTTTAACATGAAGTGCACAAGGGCTTAGTATCTGACCCCTGATGTTTGGAGTGTCACTTTAGGGAGTACTACCTAGTGGCTGAGTGACCCTGTGCTGTGCGTGCCTCTCTTTCTTGGGTCATATTGTTAACATTAAAGATGATCTAGGTGGAGAATCCATCATGGGGTCTAGCATGTTTGAAGCCTTTGATTTGTGCAGTTGCTAACATGCCTTTTCTGGAGCTTACGAGTTCTTCCTTCCCTGACCAGGCACACAACCGCATGCGTGTGACAATGTCTTTCAAGCATTGGGCCAACAAGTCAGAAAAGGTCCATCGTATATTTTATATATTTTGTCTATTGAGCACCTGAATTTAAGGCACTTGTCACACAACTGTACTTTGTTGAGTTGCGGTAATTTATAATGTTGCATAAATCATAAGTCTGAAGAGGAAATGGAGGTCTATTGTTTCCAGGCAGCGGAGAGTGACTCCACAGCATCTCAGAAGCAGCATGAGGTTACCTTACAGGATGCAAAAGCTCAACTTGGCTTTGAACACAAAGCTCTCATTAGAATTGGAAATAAAAGCAAACTTTAGGCCTAGCCTTGCCCAGTGGGCCAGTTATAGCAAAGAGACCGGTTGAGGAAAGAGCTCCCCAGTCAAAGTCAACATCCACACCTTGAATGTTAACAGAGGTTTTCCTCACAGTACCAGTTTAAGGAGATTTGAACTGGCGACCTAGGCAACATGAAGCAGCAACCCTGACCAAATTTCTGGAAAAGATTTTGTCCTGGTCGGTGGAATCAGATTGACCACAATGCACAGCTAGCTGAGACCGCTAGGGAGGCTGGTTGACCACAATGCACAGCTAGCTGAGACCCCCAGGGAGGCTGGTTCTTGTTCTTTGCCTTTGAGGTGAGAGGAAGTATCCAAGAATCCAAGCTGTAATGATTATCTCTTAATACTAACCTGGGGAAGTAGAGTACAATTACCTGGGTTGAAACAAAGCCAAGATCTTGGGTTAATGTTTTTACTTTTGTAAGATGTGTCAAGGGGCTGTTAATGATTACCCTCTGGGTTAGGACCTAGTTTTGCAAGGAATAAAAGACTAAAAGAAGAGAGGATGGTCAGCTAGAAAGAAAGCAGGCTCAGGGGTTCCAGCTATTCATCAGGCCTGGCTTTGATGTTTGCTTAGAAGGACAAGCATCATCACTGAGGTTACCTTGAAGACCTTTCTGTTCTTCTCTAAATAGGGACCTTTCCAAAGCTGGTCTTCAGTGTTGCTGTTGAGATAAGAGTGTTCTGTTTTACAGTACAGACAGATAATACTACCAGGTCAGTTGACTTGGTATGAGCTTTCTATGAGGCCATGATTTCCAAGAGTCATGGAACCTAGTGGCTGTAGTGAGCCTGAATCAAAAGCAGTTCAATGTATTATCCGTCTCTCCTATCAGGGCAGCAGAGCTCCATCTCCCATCATTCAGTAGTACCCTTATGTAATATGTCTCATTCTTTCTTGCTCATGCATTTAACTAAGTGCTAGTTTCATATTACTTGGAGATTTTTTTTTTTTACCCAAATTATAGTCATATGTTTGTCTTTTCAACACATCTTCAACGATTTAGGTTCTGGGCTAGAAAAAAAGTATTTATACTATGCTGGGATCCCGAGAGGTGAGCAGGCAGTTTCATCTTATAGATGAAAAAGCCGAGCCTAGCATTATTGAACAGTTTGCCCAAGATATATAGCTAATATGTGGTGGGCCTGGAGCAAGAGCCAGCCACGACCTTTCAACTGTTATCAGAAAGGAAACTGCTGAGGGATCTTAGCTGCTATTTCTCCCACTTCATGTGCATGAGAAGCTCAAATCTCTGTGCTAAGGCTTTATGGTAAATTAAGCTTTACTTCTATGTGAGACTTGCATGCTTATGACATCCCTCTTCAACGGCACTGCCCTGGAGTCTCTGTTCCCTCTGTCCTCTCCAGTGTTTACAAGACCCTTCTTTCTTGACCCCTGTACATGCAGTGTTCTGTATCCCAGGCGTATTCCATCTCCCTTGGTCTGGATTCATCATTTTTATCCCCTAGTAGCCCTCCCCCATTTGCTGACCTCACCCTACCTCCCGTAGATGTCTTTTTGATTTAGGGCCAAGCTTTTGCTCCCTGGTCAGAAGGGGCCCCCTCTGGGAGGGGCTGAGTTTCTCATTCTGCTTCTTGGCAGCCTGTGGGGTTGCTTTTTAGCAATGACATGTCTCTCTTCACACCACACCTCGTTTGGTGCCTTTGTTTTCTCATTTCTTTCCTAAGTCTTGGCAACTGAACAGCACCTCAGTACAGTTATAAACATCGACCACAATCGACCACAAGTGGCCACTGATGCTTTCCAGGTTTGGAACTACTGCGCTTTCTCACTTTTTTTCACTCTGAGGCTAAATGTCATGCCCGAAACAGCTCTAGAGGGACTGGCAGAGTACTGACCAGACAGAGGAGACTCCATTCTGGAAGCAAGCTTCTTGAGCCATAAAACTGCAAGAGAAACAAAGAGGAGCTAGTCTTCCACGGCACACATTCATGGCCATGCACATACTCCTTTGTTCGACAGACACTTAGGAACTGTCAGCTTCTTAATGGGGCAAACATGGTGGTGTCTCCCAGGACTGTGATGTGCAATAAGGCACGACAGAAAAATAAATGTCACCGTGTGACTACTTTAACAAGAGTAAGAATTAGGACGAGGTGGCAAGCACACCTCAAGATCGGGCTAGAGGCAGAGACCAGTAAACAGTTTGGGGAGAGGGGGCACTCAGCAAAGGGATCTCAGGCAGTGGTAAAAGCAACCATGAGACCCAAGGGGAGATACTCCCCCTCCCCCGCCATAAGCACACTGGGGTGGGGATAGAATGCATTTGGGAATTGAAAAAAGAGAGACAGGGATACAGACAAAATGGTTAAACACGAAAGCTAGAGGGTTTTCTAAAGCAGTGATTCTCAACCTTCCTAATGCTTTGACTCCTTAATACTGTCTCTCATGTTGTGGTGACACCCAATCATGAAATTATTTTCTTTGCTACTTCATAGTGGTAATTTTGCTCCTGTTAAGAATCTTAATATAAATATCTGTGTTTTCCAATGGTCTTAGGCAACCCCTGTGTAAGAGTCATGAACGTCAGGTTGAGAAACCACTGTTCTAAAGGTTTTGAGCAGATTTCTATTGGAGCTGGGAAAACAATTAGGGTGCTGTGTCCATTCAGGGAAGATAGAAGAGGTCCCATCCTCTTGTTGTGGAAGTGGCGTTGGGAAGGGTGGAAGCCCTCCAGAGGTTGATGGATAATTGTACATTCACATTCTTAAAAGACTCTATTCCCATCTGAGGCAATTTAAAATCATGAATGGGGCCATTTAGTGAGATAGGATAAATGGTCCGATGTAGAAAAATCATCTTTTGTACTTGAATAGTCATTTGTCTACTGAAGATAGATATTTGTGGACATGTTGGCCCAATCTTAGTAGATAAGTCTGAATGTTTGATAGTCTGCAGTGAACATTTTCTATCCTTACCTAACCCACATCTCTTGGAGAACAAGTGTCTGAAGACTCAAACATCAAGACAAATCCAGATGTTCCCAGGATCTGGACGAGGCAAAAGGGTCCCGCTAACACAGGCCCTTCCTATCTTTTCCTTTTAGGGTACTGTGAGAAGATAGAGTTCTTGCTTTCTGTAGAACATGCTTGATTGGCAATGTCCTTGACCCCAAAGTTGACACATTTGGCAACGCACATCTCTAAATACTTTCATTGTTTCTTGTGACTTTTACAATATCCCTGGAAGACATTTTCCCCCTTCTATCTAAATGGCTCAGGGAAGATGGGGACTTACTGAAGACCATTTGCTTCCAAACTGATAGACCTGGGATAGACATCAAGGCCTTCTTAATTTCCGATGCTCACCATACCACACGTGACACTGCCATCTTGAAGAGCTGGATCTGCTCTCCAGAAATCCTCGGGTTCTAGAGGCATAGAACATTCTATCGTATGTTCAGGTTCTTCCATGTCCCCTAAGGATTGACTACATAACAGTAGATTCATCTGGGGAACCTACATATCTCTTTGGAGAGAGACGACAGCAAAGTTCAAGGATGAATTAGCCTTCCCAGAGGCAAGATAGGAATTTGACTTTAGATGAGTTTAACTCAAACTGTTCTATTATTTTTGAATATGAAATACAGAAAGAAACTTTGGGTCACAAAGAAAATGAAAACATAATAATAATAGGGAGGACTTGCTGTTAGTTTTCTTAATTTAATATTGAGAAAAATATTTTTATTGGTTGTAAGACAGTGCATTCCATTGCAGAAAATTTAGAAACATGGGCATGAAAATAAATACATTTTAAATTTTTCTTGTATAAAAACTGCATACATTTTGCTTTTTTATTTTTGCTTCTCTAAAACTTAGAAGCGGGAGTTTCACTAAAGGAATAGAAAGGCAACACACAATTTGACTACTAAACTTGGGCATGTTTGTGCTTATGTGTCAAGAATTAGATGAATAAACAGGCACATAAACTAATGTAGACATGTATGTGCCTGTGTCCCTGTACGTAGTGAGAACTGTAGAGAAAATCAAGGGGTACAGCAACGACTGAGGTTACTCACAGTCCCCTTTCCTTTCCCAAGAGACTACAAAATAGTTCCTGGAGAGTTCTTTGTTTCATTTTTGTTTCTCGTGGATTTGGGATACTTTTCTTCTTAAACGCCTCCCCGCACCACCACCTTCCCAGCGTGGGAAGCATCAGTTTGTGCAGTGTGTGTGCCACTGAGTTGGTGTGGTTCAGTCCATGTTGTTTGTGTATTCCTAGCATAAGTGGGAATTGGGTGCCCTTGCCTGAGGAGAGTGGCTCCTCCCTCATAGAAGCAACATTGTCGTATCATAATTTGCCCCGGTGTGGGGGTCTGTGTGCAGACAAGCACAAAGCAAAGCATTCCATGGTGGGCTGGCTGATTCCTGTGGCTTAGTTCTTATTATGTGACCTTGGACATCTATTTTTCATTTTGGGAGGCCCCCTTTGGAGAATGCCAGAGGTACAAAGTTGGTGGGCACAGTGTGTGTAAGCTTTGTCACTGGTCTTCTTGTTTGCACTGATATTTCCCGAGTTCATCACACCTTTTCCCCTTAGATTTCCAAATAACTTCTTTATTTTTAATGGCAGTGAGCTACCAAATCTGACACACATGAAGAATCCAATTTTCTTTGAATTGAAAAGAAGGAAGATACCACGCATGAGCTTTCATCACTAATTTGCTTTTTACAAACTATGAAATCACCTGGTTATTGCAGTCCAAACAGGCATCTTCCAGTGAAGGACTTAGGCTGTGGAATACAAATCACTCAGGCCAAGTATGAGGGATAAAATTTCTGAGTATTCCCACCTTCCTAATGCAGACCCAGGTAATGTGGGAGCAATGTACAGCCTGGGAGTATGGGAGCTGTGAGAAACAGTGATGCTCGGTCCTATTATTTGGGTTTTTATTTTAATTTATTTTTCACTACATTTTCCTCTTTAACTGTGAAGGTGCTTCAACCCAGCATGAACTGTATCACTCGTCTTTGAGTCCTCAGAATCCCAGCCTAGTGTTTTGCTCCCAACATAACAGGACAACACTGTGGGGAATTTCAAGCGTGCTGGGCCTTGGAGCCAATACGTCCTCTGTCCTCCTCAAGTCTCAGGGTGGAGATTTTTTGGGGCATCATGATGCTGATACCTTTCCCTACAACCCACACTGAGACCCAAACTGAGATTCTTGCTCCACATCATAGGAAGTCTCTCTGCTAGACAGTCACCTACCTCTGAAGAAGCCAGAATAATACAATATCCTAAGATTCCCCAAGAGGTAGAGAACACGAATATTTTACAGATGAAGACACTGATTTGCTAGGATGCAAATACCACTGATCAGGTAGTAGGACAGAGAGGGTTTGGATCCGTTCCATATTGACTAAAGGTCAGAGAGTTCAAATGTGTCCTCGCTCCTCAAGGGCTGACAACAGGATGTTTGACCAGAGTTGTGGTTACTGGATGCTTTGCTCCTCAAAAGCCAAACAACAGGATATTTGACTTAGGGTGTGGTTATCAGGTGTTTTGAGATTTAAGGAGGTAATTAGGCTTGCTTGTTCTTTGTATCATGGAAGTCTTGCACACACACACACACACAGAGCCCTTTGATTGGGATATAAGGACTGCCGGTAATGAACTTAGGGCTTTTGTTACAGTGAAGCCTTTGTAAAGTGAAGCCTTTCCAACTCTATCTTCTGTTTCTTGTCTATTTCTTTCCTCAATACACACAGGAATGTATAGACCAGATGGGCTGAACCCGATGAAGTTTTAACAAAAGTTTCTGTTTCTTTACAAGAATGTCCCACAGTTTCTGAAAATGGTCTCTGTCATTTTTAGTTTTATGCCAGGCTTTACACTGATATCGCCACACTGGTTATTTAGTTTAATCCCCACAATACATGCACAAATGGATTCTAGTCCTGGTTATTTGCTTATACTTCAAGAATTAAGTAAATAGATAAAACCATAGATCAATTTAGATGTTTATACCCCAATATCCTAGCTCTATCAGAGGGAAAAGGAGCTCTCTTCTTTTGCTTTCTTTTGCGATGTATGACCCTAACAGTTTCTTCATTCTGGCCACACTCCAAGGTAAGATACTAGAGGTATATATGCATGTTGATGAACTTCTCATCCTAATATGTCTTCTACAAAATTATCATTTTGTTCATCAGATTCTGCAAAACAACTTAGATTGGGTTTCTATATATGCAGTTAAGATTAAACTATGAAGTAAAACGTCAGTTTTAGAGGCTGTTTAGTCACTGGTGTAGTCCAAATATCTGGATTCATAGACTTTACTGTTAATATTCATATGCTTGCTATCATCAAGGCAGGACACAGAGCTCAACTGGATGAGATGACATCCTTTGACCACTCAGTGTCATCTTTGCAAGGACCATGGTGTATGTCTGGTCTGACATCCTTAAGCAATTACCATCTTGAGCAGAACATCTTTTTGCTTTGATTTTGCACATTCCCCAAACATAGGCAGTTGTGGGGGGTGAACATGTACGATCGCTCTTCAGAAAGAGGAAGGACCAAGAGCCACATCAAAAGAGAATGTGCAGTAGGAACTTCCAAATGCTAACTCTTAAATCATCCTGACAAATTGTTTTTCTGCTTGTTTCCCCTGTGCTCCCTGAAGCTCAGTGATGGATAGCTATTTGCTAGAAAGAGAGGACCTTATGATATCAACCTAGTTGCCAGGATGATTAAGGGCATCTGTTTTTCACAAGGTCTTGTTTTAAGAGTGTTGACAATAGCAAAGCATTTCAAGTTTTGATGAAGAACCTCTTGACTTAGATCTCAAAGATGGCTGGCTACTACAGTGAAGATGTTTGTGAAGGGTAGAGAAACTTACCCAGAATTCCACTCCTTACTTCCTAAGCAGGTATACTCACTGGAACCAACACAGAATCACCCTTAATAGTTTTTACTTCAGACAAATTCATTAATAATGAGGCTGGTGATGGTGTATTTCCCATGTCACTATTCCTGGGGATGTCTTCATTGCTTTCTTACACTGGCCAGAAGAGAATAATTCCCTGATTTTCACAAATCCATTTAGTTCTAGGTGACAGTGTAAGAGCTACAGTCATGTGTCATGGCTGCTCTTCACTGACAACTTGTTGAGGTAATACCTGAGGAATACACATTTGGGCTTATATGGGTCGGAGTTTTCCAAGAGTTTCAAACAAGGGAGAAAGGCTCTCTCTGAATGTGAGTGGCACCATCGCATGGGCTGGAGATTGAACAGAAAGAGCAAAGAAGAAAGGAGGTGAGTACTGGATTCATCTGCCTCTGCTTCCTGATGGTGACCAATGCTTGATGCTCTGGCTGCCATGAGTTTTCTCCATAATGGATTGGACTTTCAAACCCCGAGCCAGAACAGAGCCAGAACAAACTTCATTGCTTGAGTGGCATTTAGCTGGCATGTTGTCAACACAAGAAAAGTAACTAGCGCACCATCCCTATAATCTGTCTTGTCTTTGACACTCTCTAGGTGCCAAGGTCCTGCTTCCTCTTGCCTGTACTCATGTTAATAAGGCCATAGGCCTTGGCAATTGCATGCTGAGGTGGATGCTTTCCTCTTGATGGTGGTTTTAGAGTAGGGCCCATTCTCAGCCTATAGGCAAATTTTACTTGGAAGCATCACCAGAAGTCCAGAAGGAAATATGAAAAATTTAGGACATAGTTTTCTATGTACAGCATATGCTCAAAATATATTATCAGTTTTTGGAGCTACATGTGGCAGATTTTATGCTCATAAAATAAAAAGAGCACATGTGTGAAAATCTGATGTTATTATTTTTGGTTTGTCTTCCTATTGAGAAGTTGCTGTGATGTTTATAAATACCTCCAAACAAATAGCTCAATGCGAGTTTTCTGTGAATAGTACTTGCTTGAGAGAGAGCAAAAGGGAAAAATTTGAGCAGGGACAGCTTTGCTTCCTTGGCAGACTTGGTTTGAGTAAATACAATATATCAGAAGTTGTAAAAATAAACCCATTTCCTCTCAACTTCCATGCCACATGAAGGGCCAGTCTTTGCTGCATATTAAGTTTTATGGCCAAGTTACAGGCTTAGGGAAAGAATGACACAGGGATTTGGTGATGGGGCAATAGGTGCTTCTTACTCTGGAAGAATAAGGAGAGAAATTTGTTTTTAGATATAGCAATTGATTTTATGTTCGTCTCCACAGTTTTTATCACCAACAAAAAGAAGATCTAAATTAACAAAACTTTCTCTGTGATGGGTTGATTAAATCCCATCAAGAACTTCTGCTGGTTGAATAAAACCACAGTCTACTTATTAGTGGTAGAAGGCTTTATAGGGAATAGCTGACTTACTCAGTTTCTGTAACACCCCAAGAGAAGAATGGAAAGAATGGGATTTAAACATTGGGAGGAAATTTTATTTCCTGGGAGGGCACTCACCACCATGACATCATTGATTTTATTAACATCCCTCTATTTAAGATGGAAGTTGGTGGAAAGAAGTAGTTTTGTTGGCAATAGAAGCAAAGAAGTAAAGCTCTTTTCTAGAAGTGGCTGGAATCATTGCACCACACCAAGAAAACAAACCAGTCTCCTGTTTGTGGGCAAGAGAGGCTTGGGTATTGATGAGTGGACAGAAAGGAAACTCTTCAGGGATGCTGAGGCATGGGGGCCTGAAAGAGAAGTGCAGGGCTGGGCTGAAGCTCTCAGCTCTATCCCTGCTCTTCTTCATGGGGGAAAGATCAGCCTTAGCTTGTGGGGCTGAATGACAATGTAGTGAACTAACTTGAACCTGGTCTTCTCATGGCACCTTGGAGGCTATGATACTGTTTGCTCTTCCCAGCAAAGTAGATGGTGCCTCTGCCTTGTAGGCAAAGGGTCCTGTGACCAGTCCATCACAGTTCAGACAGGAATTAGATTTTTCTCCCCAAATGTGTCCTAAGATACTGCAGTTCTGTACACCATAGGGTCAGAGGGGAATAGAACTGGCCTTTGTGCCCATCCACATCAATTTGTCACCGTCTGCCTTACACACAGCCATTTGTAGTTTGGGGAAATTAGGGTTTAGAAATAGCTCCAGATGACTCATTGAAACAGGTTAAGTTGCCTCTCTCTCTAGATATGTAAATCAGCTAGATTTGGTAAGGTCAAGATTGAAGCCAATGCTTAAAGTTCAAAGAATTGATCACAATCTGCCAACATATTCCTTAATTATGGATTAGACAGATCATTCACAGTTTTAAACTAACCTTCAGTTTGAGGGGAAGGGCTTTTAGTACTGTAAAATTGAATCATTATAAGTAAAATTCTTGGGATGGGATGCACCTTAGTGGTGGAGTGCTTGCCTAGTTTGCCTAACATATACAAGGTCCTGTGTCCAGCCCCAGCACTGTAAACACAGAGCACAATGAAACAATTATATACACCTTGAATGTATTACCCATACTGTGAGAAGCATAGCATTTTGCATTTTGGCTTTTGTTACTTATTTATTTATTTATTCATTCATTCATTCATTCATTCATTCATTCATTCATTTATTTATTTATTTATTTATTTATTTATTTATTTATTTATTTATTATGTATACAATGTTCTGTCTCCATGTATGCCCACACGCCAGAAGAGGGCACCAGATCTCATTACAGATGGTTGTGAGCCACCATGTGGTTGCTGGGAATTGAACTCAGGATCTCTGGAAGAGCAGCCAGTGCTCTTAACCACTGAACCATCTCTCCAGCCCCTTGTTACTTTTTATATTCATCAAGTAATTGATATTATTCTAAAAAGTGAAAACAATGTAATTATCCATCCCATATCAAAATTATCATTTTGAATCTGTATCATAATGTTTTCATAGTTGGTCATGATATAAAATAGCAACCATTTTTAAAGGAGGAATATTTTTGCACAATTATTTCTAATTATTGAGATATTTATGCAGTTTCATGGGTGAATTATTTATGTACAATAAATAAAATCATCAGAACAATTAGACAGTGAACATATTCAGTGCTCTGAAAAGATTGCCTACGTCTTTCAGATTTTTCCCTTTTGCTCCTTTCCACACATTATCCCTTATGAAACTCATTTTCTATTATTATTGCATGCTGTCTTATATTTACTAGAATACTATGTAAATGAAATCCTACATTTGGAACTCCTTTTTCTTGTTTAATTTATTTAGTGTAATTATTTTACTCAATCAATAAGTTATGTATTATTATTCTTTTTTGCTATTATGTAGTATTCCTTTTAATAATATGTCATAATTTTCCATTATTTTTAACTTTATACATGTACTTAGGTCTTTGAATGGACAAAACACTAAAATTTGCCTCAAGATATGACCAAAGAGTGGAATTGCTGGATTTTCATTTTCAACAAACTGCCAATTATTTTTCTTCAAGGTATTTCTATTCTCTCACCTTCTCATCCAAATTGTGGACAGCCTGCCGAAGAAGGCCAGCATTGGATTAGTTGGTCTTTAAACCTACCCAGTTGTCTAGATTCATGAATATGTTCTAGGTATAATTTAAATTTGGACATATTTGATGACTATAGATGTCAGGCAAATTTTCTTGTCATAGTCATCATTTACTATACTTTTGGTGAACTATTTTTTTCAAATATCTGCATTTGTGGAAGGTATCTCAGCGGTAGAGCTTGTCTATAGCGGTCCATAAGATTGTGACTTTGATCCCTGGCACCACAAATCTGCATTCGCCTTGCATGCACACACACACACACACACCAAATATGAAGTACACTAAAAATATTTTCCCTTTTGGTAATGTTCTGAAAGGTGTTTATGTTCTGGATGCAAGTAGATTACAGATGTGATCTGAGAATCCTCTAGGAGCTCCAGGAGAGCTATTAGTCAGTGAGTGGGATTTATAAAGAAATAATTTCTCCCTATTTCTGGCCATATTTTCATTGTCTTGGCTTTTATCTCCTCTCTAAAACATTATAAATACAACTGGGCAATGGCAGCACACACTGTTAATCCCAGCACTCAGAGTCAGGCGGATCTCTCTGAGTTCGAGGCCAGCCTGATCTACAGAGTGAGCTCCAGGATAGGCTCCAAAACTACAAAGAAACTTTGTCTCAAAAAAAAAAAAAGAAAAAACAAAGCAAAACAAAACAAAAACATTATAAATATGCATTTTAAGCAATTCACATAGCATAAATCCTAAAGAATGAAATATGTGGATATGTACATTAAGTGGAAGGCTGGGCACTGTGGTCCATGATGCCAATCTCGGTGTTTGAGACGTATAGATGAGTGAGTCTGGTCTACATAACAAGTTCTAGGTCATTCACGGCTACAGTGTATATTAAAAATAACTGCAAACCAGTAAATGAGGGAAATATCACAACTACAGAACCATGCTTTTATGACACAGGGACCTTCGGCTGAGCCAGCAGCAAGTGAGTTAGTCAGTATTCCACAGTCATTTCTTAGACATTGTCTTGAACCACAAAAATAGTTTTCTTACTCATTTTCACCATTAGAAGAACACACACCCTTGAATTCTCAGTACTTACAGTCTTCAGGCACAGCTGAGTCACTTGAGAATCAGGTGACACTGCAGGACCTGTCAGCTGTTTGTTTCTAATCAAGATTCCAGACCTTCCCCAACTAGAGGTAGGATGGCCCTTCCTTACTGTGTTGTGAAAGGGAACCCTTTAAGGAGGCACTACATAGAAAGTTGGAATTTGGTTCTCTTTCTAGGCCCATGAGAGGTAGTATCATTCTCTCTTGAAGATTATCAGCAGTAGCAGGGACCTTCAGACTCCAGATTCTAAGTTCTCAAGGGGAGCCACTAATAACTAGCAAGGGGCCAGGTCTCTAAGCTGTTGTGTTTGTTAGGCTGGCTGCATTAAATCCATTGTCAACTCAATGGTGTTTTCAGCCTTTCATGAATTTGTTCGGTGGTAACCTCATCGTGCATCAGGGAACAATTTCCTCTTCTTTCCATAAATTTTTGAGGAATTACATGGAGCAATTAGTCTCAGGCAGAAGGGCTGTACTAACAGAAGGAAGTGTGGACGCCGGCAAACTTCAGGACCTGATTTCCCACTCTACCTCTCACACTGCCATAGGAGGAGAGAAAACGATGTCTTCCTGCTGCCATTTCTCCACTGGGAACGGGGCAGAAGACACGGTTTTCATATCATCAGAGTGTCTGATGACATGAGGAGCTGAAAAGCTACAGCACTCAGGGTAATGCCAACTCCCAATAAATACTGCCTATTGTTGCTCATGACCAGAAATACTAGTTAACTGTGAGTTTAGTTTTCCTGTGCCTGGGATGTTAGCTGCTTTTTAATATTTTTGGAACAGTCTATTGATTTGTTGGTTTACTTATTGTTTATGTATTCGCATCTCAATCCCAAATGGCTTTTATTAATATCATTTTGCCTCAGGCTACAAAGGAATGGAAGAAAAAAAAAGCCAGACGATTGCTAACAAAGGATATAATTTGGTTCTGATTAGGTCTTGGGAATAGACAGGCTCTTTCCTCAGTGAGGATGTCTGCCTGTTGTTAACTGCTAGGAAAAAGGGTGGGAACTACACTCTAAGATTCAAGCATAGACTAGTGGCATTCTTAGCCTGAGGTAGTGAAGTTCATTTTTGCAGAGGGTAATAGGTAATGCCAAGATTTCTTTCTGGTCAAAGTGCTGAGAATAAATGGCTCTTGAGCCCTCAGCCATAAATGGAGCATCTCTGTCTCTCCCCAAGATTCAGGGAACATGATGGAGGAGGGACAGGAAAGGCTCTAAGACCTAGGGAATATGGGGGCGTGCTGTGAGACGGGCCTTCTTCAGAGCTGATTCAATTTTTGGTTAGCATAAACATAATTTGTTTCACTGTGATATTTTATTTCATTATTATGTCTTTATTTTATTATATATCAATTATACATAATAACTTGTTTCATTATGACATTTTCACACATTTACATAATGTGTTTTCCTCATTGCCCCTTCTCATTCCCCCACCCATTCCTGCTGCTTGCCACACTCTTCCCAGTTGGTGATTTCACATCTTCCTTTCTTTTATGATGGCCCATTGAATTTTATTAGGGTTTCTTATAGGGCTCAGAAAGAGGGATTGCTATCAGGAGTATGGGCTCCCTATCACTGAGGAAAATGTGTCTTCTCCCTGCAGCAACCATTAGTTGTTTCTTCCACCATGATGCTCCTGAGCCTTGCATGGAGTGGTATAATACTGTGTCATTTTCATAAATATTTGCTACATATAATTGATTTTCCCCTTCCATTGCCAGCTCTGTATCCCCTACCCATCTTTTGCTAGTTGCCTCCCTCCTCCCAAACAGTTCTTTCTTTTGCTTTTATGCCACATACATCCCATTACACTCCCTCTCATCTTTCCTCTACTCTGACTTCATCCTCCCTTTGCATAGTCTCCTTCATATCCTCTTATATGTCTATAAATTTTAAACCAAGATTCTACATGTGAAATGTAACATGGCATTTGCGTTTCTGGACCTGTCTTGTGTCTTTTAACATAATGCATCCAGTTCCATCATTTTTTCCTGAAAATATTATAGTTTAAATTCTTTTTATATAGCTGAATAAAATTCTGTTGTGTGTCTATACATTTTCTCTTGATGGGCATCCAGACTGTTTCCATACCTTGCCTACTGTGTAGTTTAACAGTCAACATAAATGTGCAAGTATTTCTGTGTTATTCTGATTTGGAATCTTTGGGTATTTCTGGAGCCTGTGGCTATTATGTTTTTGAGAAACTTCACACTGATTTTCATAGTGACTGTACCAGTTTCTATTTCCAATAAGACACTTCTTTCCCCATACCCTTGCCAGCATTTGGTGTTCTTGGTTTTCTTGATAACTGCCATTCTGACTGTGGTGAGGAGGCTCAAACAGTTCTAATTTGCATTTCCCTGATGGCTGAGAAAGTATTTTATGGCCATTCATATTCCTTCAGATCTGTTTATTTATTTATAAGTTCTTTATTTGCTGTTTTTGATGATTTTGACAAAGATTAATTATCTGTGGTAGTGTGGGGTATCTGATTCTGCATTTATTTTATGGGTCTGTATATCTGCTCTGTATAGTATCATGCTGAATCATGGTGGTTTTGTTACTTTGGCTCTGTAGTATAGTTTGAGACTGGATGTGGTGACTCTAGCATTGTTTTTTGCTTTGACTTTCAGGAAATTTTGCATTTCAATACTTTTTAAGGGTATTTTTTTCTGGTCTTGTTAGGAATTTCTTTAGAGTGTTGCTGGGGTTTTGTCAAATATACAGATTGCTTTTAATAATGTAACTGTTTTCCCCATATTATAGAAACCCATGAACATGTGTTATCTTTAAAATCTTCTAGGGTTTTGTTCATTTTCAGTGTCTTTCTTTGTAGAGGGTTTTCAACTCATTGGTTAAGTTTATACCGAGTCATTTCATAATTTTTGAAGCAATTGTGAATGAGAATGTTTTCTAATTTGGAGAATATGTTATTGGTGAATATGGAAAGCTAATGATATTTTTTAAGAGACAGGGTTTCTCTGTGTAATAGCCCTGGCTTTCCTGGAATTTGCTTTGTAGACCAGGCTGTCCTTGAACTCACAAAGATCCTCCTGCCTCTCCTCCCGAGTGCTATGATTAAAGTCTTGTGCCACCACCGCCCGCATGGTGCTAATGACTATTTTAAGCTTCTGATTTCTCTATGATGATTTTTGCACCCTCCTACTTCTAGCAGTTCTAAGAGTTTTCTGTTTTCTGGTGGCAACTTTAAGAACTGTTAAGTAGAAGATCTTGTACTCTTCAGATAGGGATAATTTGGCTTCTTTCTTTCCTATTTGTATCTCCCCCTTGCTCCATGACTGTATTTAAGAATTTGGACACTGTGTTGAATGAAAGGAGATGGAGTGAGCAAGTTTATCTTATTACCTATTTTTGATTAGCCATATATGACCTTTATTGTGCTACATTCATAGCTTCACTGGGAATTCTATCATGAGGAGATTTTAAACTTTTTCAAAGACCCTTTCTCCAAATATGGAAACAACTTGTGATTTTTACCTTTAAGCCCATGTATATTGCTGCAGCATATTCATTGATTTGTGTGTATTGAACTTTCTTTGCATTCTGGGAATGAAACTAACTTGGTATGATTTTAGTAATGTCTTCTTAAGTCTAATTGCTGCAATGTTATTGAGAATTTTTTCAATATTACTCAGGGAGATTTTTTAACAGTTTTCTTTTTGTTGCAGTGTTCTTATCTAGATCCATATCAGGGTAGTGCTGCTGTGCAGAATGTGTTAGCTAGCCTACCATTCCTTCCTTCCTTTCATAGTTTATGGAAAAGTTTGAGGAGCACTTGTGTTAGTTCTTATTACAATGTTGGAGGAACTTGACAGTGAATCTATCTAGTCCTTGTTTTTTTCTTTATTAAGAGACATTTTATTACCAGTTCAATCTTATTGCCTATTATGTATGTGTTCTGATTGCTTATATCCAGTTGATTTCAATTTTGCCTGACACATGTGCCTAGCAATTCAGTCATTTCTAGATTTTCTAATTTATGAAGTGCAAGTTTTCAAAGTATTACACAATGATTGTCTAGATTTTATTAGGCTCTCTTGTAATATCCAGCTTTTTTATCTTTAATTTTATTCTTCTTACTAAAATTCTACCAAGACTAAAAATACCCCAACATTAGAAGCCCTTCCTGTAGCAGGAATCGTTTCCCAGGTAACATTGTTTAGATGGACAAGCAAAGGTTGCTCTTTGTGAGTCTACTAGTTGGACTGAGACTCAGCTTTCCCTACCACTCTCAAAGATGTCTCATTTAAATTTACTCCTTATTTTTTGGATCTATGGTAGAATGGATCTCAAAACAGAATTTCTATTCTGGGTCATATTGACTTTTATATTGGCTTGTGCCTGAACCTGTTGGTGGGCTTCTTCCTATTTCGCTAAGCAATAACAATTATACAATGCAGAGCTACATAGAGCTATAAAGACTACATAGACAATGATCACTGACCATAGACTTATCTCTGGTTGATCAAACAATTCATTTGTGCTCCATAAAGAAAGGAAGAGATGAAATGAAAGTCGTGGCACAAGTCCGATGATCCTGGACAGGGCTAGGTCCTGCCTAAAAGGCACTGGGATGCATTACATATTGGGAAAGATGGCTCAAGTAGGAAAGCAGCAGAGATACAGAATGGCAGCGTGTCTCTTCCTGTGACACTCCCTCCAATGTGTTTGGAAGGGAAAGGGAATATATGTTTGCAGTCAGAAGCAAAGGAGTGTCCCAGTGACACCCAGGGACCTTGATGACTGCAGTTGAGATAGACATAGCCTCCAGGTTCAACTTGCCCAGGTGGCCACAGAACGTGGAGCTCAGGAGACTGCTGAGAATCACATCATCTTGGCCAACAATGCTGGATGGTGCCAAGGGAAGGAACTGCCAGAATGCATCTCAGATCTATATAAGCTAGACAGTGTAGTACTTAGTGCTGTGAGATGGTTTCCTGCCCCTAGCCTGGGCACTGGCTCCAAGGTGCCTCTATGTGCTTGATGAGGTACAGTCTGAAATCAGATCCCTCAAAGAAAATGGGCTAGCAATGCAGATAAAATTGACAAAAGTTTGGATCAGCCTTTTACTATCAAATCTTAGCTTACCCTAAAGACACATATTTTCTTTTCCCTTAAAGGTTACATAGTTATGTTTATATTTTTAATTCATGACAGTGTAATTGTGTGTGGTACAAGGTATAGAACAAAATCAATTAATTTTTTTCTTAGTGGATATCCAACTGGGGATATAGCTTAGAGGGAGAACACTTGCCTAAAATAGGAAAGGTCCTAAGATCAGCCTCCAGTATAGAAAATAAAAAGCAAATGAATGTCCAATTATTCCAGTAATAGTTCTTTAAAAGACTCTGTACCTCTAGAGAACTAGCTTTGTATGAGTGTCAAAAAATTAACTGTCTATCGATATATCTATTTTTTATGACTGTGTAACTAGTCCTCTGATCTACTGTGCTTACCCCAATACTGCACTGTCCTCATCCCAGTAGCTTCATAATCAGCAGTGTTACTCTCTAAACTTTGTTCCTATTTAGAGTTGTTTCGCTCATTTTTCTATTATTTTTCCATGTGGATTTTAGAACCTGTTGATCAACTTGTAAAATAGACTTCTAGGGCTCATGCTGGCATTTCTTTATGAATAAAATAATTGTTTTCAGCATGTAAACATCAACTAGTTAAAATTTTATGGCATACCTAAATGACTACATTATTAATATGGGATCTTCAAAATGCACAGAAAAGGCTAACAGAAGTCCAAAGAGAAATGGACAGATTCACAGTTGTCAGACAATTCAGCGCCCTGTTCAAGAACTTATAGAGCACATGGGGAAAACGTCACCAATAACATAAAACTCCAGGCTTTCTTGATCAACCATATAGAAGATGCTGATTTTTTTAAAGAATGCTCTATAGCCAAAACAGAATACTAAATCTCTTTCTTGAGCAAACACAAAGCAGTTTCCAAGACACACCACAGTCTACTTTTCTAGCTTTTTGTAGGTTGAGCTTGCTCCCAACTTGTTGAAAACTTAAATCTATATTCATACGATATATTGATGTTGTGATGACAACAAAAATAACACCTTGTGCTCACTCCAATTCTGTTTCCTGGAACAGTTTGTAAACAACAGGTGTTAATTACTTTTTAAATGTTCTTTCTTTCTTTCTTTCTTTCTTTCTTTCTTTCTTTCTTTCTTTCTTTCTTTCTTGCTTGCTTGCTTGCTTGCTTGCTTGCTTTTTCACTTTTGATTTACTAAGAAAGTCATTGCCATTGCATTCTGAGCTTTTCTGGTAACCTCAGAAGTTATTCTGTTTCAGGATTTGCTGCTATTGGGTCAATGGATTTGTGTCTTTCCAGAACTTTGCACTTCAGCTAAGCCATTAATTTGTTGGTACACAGTTGTTTCACGTTCATCTGCTGTTCCTCTTGTCTCTGTGAGGCTGGTAGTTACGTTAGTTAGTGGGGAAGGAGTTGGTGAAAAGATGATGATCCCAGAGTTTCTCAATTTTGGTGACTGACAAAGAAGTGTAAGTAAACTGATATATAGAAGTTGAGCACTAGTTTTGTATATATATATATATATATATATATATATATATATATGTAATAAATGGATAGGTAAGTATATAGTTATAAAGAGATGACAGATATAGATAGATGGGAGACAGATATAGATAAATGATAGAATAGACAGACAGACAGATAGAGAGGAAGGGAGAGATCAGTAAAGAGAATCCCTTTTCCATGTGATGTTACTAAAGAAACTCTCAGAGAATGTGGTACCAGGAAAGAGGTCCTTTGAGGGGACAGGAAGGAGAAGGATATTCTAGTCAGAGAGCCATAGAGACCTTATGAATTAGATTCAACTGTTGTTCCACACATGAATCATAGCTATCATGCTTCTTGAAGAAAATCAAAGACTATATGCATCATAAATCTTTTGGCTGGAAATTCTGTTTGCATTGGCTTTCTATGGTGATCATTCCAAACTCAGTAACATTTACAATGGAAATGGGTCTCAAAGTTTTAGAAGCATGACTGAAATCTAGACTCATGTGGAGTTAGCTCCCTATGAAGTGGTAAGGGGAAGATATAACTGTGGCCTCTCCTCTTGTCTTGGACACTGCCATCTTCCCCATGTCCTCAGATTCTTCTCCTTTATTTGTGTGCCTCTGTCTAAATTTAACCTTGTCAGGGACACAGATAAGGTAGAAGAAACCCATTCCAATGACCTCAGTTTAACAGAGGGCCCTCTGTATAGTATCTGTCCACGCATATAGTCTTGGTCTGACATACTGGGGTTGAGGACTGACCCCAGTATAGTTTTGGGCGGACACAGTGCAATACACAACACTGCTAGAAAGTGATGGAGGCTCTTCAGAGTATAGTGCTAAAGGACTTGGGATGTGTGTGGCACTGAAGAAGTTGAAGAAAAGATTCTAGGAATAAGAAGGTTACTATGTCAATACTTTTTGTTTGAGTCCAACTATGGGGACCTTTCTTTCTCTGCCTAACACCTTCTGGAGACCCTAGGTATTTAATGAACCAATAAATGAATTGTAACCATCTGTGGTGATGAGTTATGGCTCCTCCCCGACTCCTCACCAAGTGTATGGTTCGCAAACAGGTGTTGAAGAGAGTTGGCTCATGAACCCATTTCTCATAGTGCTGCCTCCCTGGGCATCCTGGCTCCCTCCAGCCTTATGTCATCCAGCTCTTGTGTTTTACACACCATTTTTCTTGTGTTTGTTTAATTTCAGTTCATCCTCTCAAGTTTATAACCCATCTTAAAATGCTCTCAAAAACTCCTATCCCTGATTATTTTGCGTGTGTGCTGTGTAACCCCTTGGGCATAGACAAATGAAGAACACAAATTTTTCTCTATTTTCTCATCACTTATTCTTAATGCTACTACTGTTTTCTTGGTGATGCTACTAATAGTAAAGGCACCGTGAGTAACATTTGCGGTTCTTTCAGTGCAGCCAGCATCATGCTAGATTATCCCTAATCCCCAGAGTGACTTTCTGGTTGACCAAGGATGATCTGTGGATGGAAAGTATGAATGCATAATCACAGGCAGGAAGTGAGTGCAGATCAGTCTGTCCAAAGTCTATGTGCTAGCCATCAGTACCCCACCCATCCCAGAGTGATGCTCCCTAGACAGCTCCTGTTCCACTGCCAGCTAGGCCTTTTGTTTTCTTAAGGTCTTAACTTTGACCATAATGAATTATCCTGACCAGTCCTTCTGATTGTACACTGAGTCAAAGGACACTTGTCTTTATTAAGTAATTACAGGGACTGAAATCAGAACTGCGTATTTGGTGGCTGATTACCAAACTCCTGAACAAAAGTAGAAGTGAATGAGTTCCTTAACAAGACTGATGTTTCAACTCCAGAAGACACGATTTGTGACATTAAGAAATTGTTGAAAAACTCTTGCTATTTCCATGTGAGAAAGTGGAAAAACAATCACAGTTAATTAGTACGATTGATACGTGTTAGAAAAGACTTCAGTGCCAAGAAAATTATGGGTCATTTCCAGGTAAGGCGATGCCTGTAGTTTCAAGTGTCTTGGAGGGGGTTACGGAAAACAGCACTCGCTAATTTTCTTAAAGGTTTAAACAATAGAGTCCACTATAATTTGTACTATCTTATTTTAGTACTTCTCAATTGAACAAATTAAAAGCCTGAAATGACTTGTGTCCTAGGTCTCGCCTGATCTGTTGGAAGTGTTAAAGAGTAGGTTTATCAAGACCTGTCTGCTTTTGGACTGCACCTTATAAGAAAATGTTGGACTCAGGCTCTTTCCATTGGGTTCCAAGCTTATCTTCATGGTTCTCTGAGCAGGGGAGCCATGGAGAAAGAGGCTTGTGGTGAGAAAACTTGGAGAGAGCGCAGCATAAATACCTCACAGGAACAATGACCCACACTCATTTGGGCCTTGGCCATAGCTACATTTTTGGGTAGTGGGGAAAGAAGAGACCATTAATCCTTGGCCCTGGTTTGCCTTTCTAAGATTCAGGCTCCACAACTCAGGTAGACAGATTGTACCCTGTGTGGGCTCCATGGGAGACAGTAGTTTCTGGGAAGTTTGGTATCCTTGGTCACACCTGAGAGATGAATAGGAAGAGTCGTTCCTGCTGCTCGGGCCCATATGGCTTGAATCCACAGAATTCCAATGTACAGAAGATGATGACAAGCAAGATGGGGTAACAGATCCTTCAAGGTCACATCTGACCTTGAGTCTAGCCCTGTAAGCTACTCTAAGCCTCAGTTTCTGCATCTGTAAATTGGGAATGCTTGCAAGCCGAATGGGTTGTGGAAGCTTAAATTAAGATGAAGTGTATATCAGGTGGGGTGAAAGCATAGTTGGTTCTTTCTCCCTCTGCTCTCTGGAAGTAGATTTAAGTAGATACCTTTATTAAAATAAAGTGGAATTTATCCTGGAAAATAGATGTATACTCCTATAGCAAAAATCTCAGCCTTGCTCATCAAATGTATGCAAAGAGTCCCATGTATGTTACCTGTGTCAACTAAATCCATGACATTTAAAGCAAATGGCCAGTAACCTTAGAACTTTAAACTAAAACTGATATAGATAGCAACACTCAGGAAACAGAGGCAGATGCATCTCTGTGAGACAGAGGCCAACTTCATCTACGTAGAAAGTACCACACCAGCTAAAGCTATAAAGCAAGACCCTGTCACAAAAATTAAATCAACAATGACAAGAAAACACTCATGATACAGGCATGAGCTGGGATGTAGGTCAGTGCTGAAGTACATGCTCACCTTACATGAGTCTGTGGACTTGGTCTCAGTATAACATGCACATACATAAGGATAAAAGATGTTAAATAATTAGACTTGTGACTGGCGCAGGTGTGGGAAGTTCTTCTGTATATGTGTTGCTTTTATTGGTTAATGAATAAAGAAGCTTCTTGGGCCTATGGCAGGACAGAATAAAGCAAGGGAGGAATTCCAAGCAGAGATAGAGGAGAAAAGAAGGCGGAGTCAGAGAAATGCCCTGTACTCCATTACTGCCAATGGAGTAACGTGCCAGTACCAGTAAGCCACAGCCTACTGGCACTACACAGATTAAAAACAATGGATTAATTTAAGATGTAAGAGTTAGCTAGAAATATGCTAAAGCTATTGGCTAAACAGTGTTGTTATCAGTATAGTTTCTATGCTATTACTCGAGTCTGGGTGGCCAGGATATGAATGAGCAGCCTCTGCCTACAATGGACCCCAAACAAAGGTCATTACATCCAGCAAGGACTCACAGATGCTGTTCAGGGCAGTTTTGCTTTGTGCCTTCTCCTTACTATTGAGATCACATGAGATTGGGTGTGGTCAGGGTTTCCTGACCAGAGAACTGCAGTCAAAAATGCCACCTTCAACTTAAGAATTTCAATGTGCAGTTCAGAAAAAAATCTCTCTTCAAAATTGTCATCCTCTCCAAGCTGTGTCCTTTCAGGGTGACTTCCTGTCAGCTGACTAGGAGGCCTGGGTACTTCTTTTGTGTCGCTCCCCTCCTCCCAGGCCTCAATACTTGCTTCATCAAGGACTGAAGCTCAGCAAGAGTTAAAGCTAATGGTAAAACAGGCATCTCTGGAGCCGGGAGGTGGTGGTGCACGTCTTTAATCCTAGCACTCCAGAGGCAGGCAGATCTCTGTGAGTTCGAGGCCAGGCTTGTCTATAGAGTGAGTTCCATGACAGCATGGGCTGTTACACAGAGAAAGCCTGTCCCAAACAGGAGCTTCTGTACAGGATTGCTGTCCTGAGTAGCTGACTCCAAACTCTCTGACTTTGTCTCGTACTTAAACTCATGACCCCTCCCCCCCTTTTTTTTTACTGGCTTCCTGTGTCTTCTCCCCTCACCCAACAGATATCTCAGCATTTTTTACTTGGGGGCAAGTAAAAAAAAATATTTTTACTATTTTATTTATTCACCATTTTTTTGTTGTTGTTTTTTGTCTCCTGATAATCACTAACCATACAAACCTGCGGTCACTGTAGTATAAACCATCAGCTGTAAGCCTGGGTCCCGTGTCCTCTAAACAACAGAAACTGCACACTAAAACTTGTTAGACTCATATTTAAGCTGTGTGAGTTGTACTGTTGAAGTCCCTTCTTTGGGCATGGTTAAAAAAAAAAAGATGGATTTGGAGCTGGAGATGGTGATGTCAATTAATTTTGAGTTTTAGATAAACAAGAGGAAAATTGGTGCTAATATATCCCATGTGATTTTGGGGGCACACAAAAACTCAAAGAAGATAATATTTACTCAAAATTCAAAGTTAATCAGGCCAGCCAGATTAACTGTTCTCCCTGCCAACCCCGTGATGGTCAAAGATAGGGACATCCCAAGTTCTTTCATCCTCATTCTAGGACAGGCATAACAAAGACTTGTGGCCAGGTTTTGGGATACTTTGTTAGTAAAGGGCTCTGCTGTTTTTATGGAAAAGATGATTTTTAGACAGACTTATAATGTAGCCCTGGTTGTACTGGAGCTTGACGTCATCCTGTGTCCGGCTTCTGAGTGTAGAGTGATACTGGCCTATGCAAGATACACCCCGCCTAGTTCCAAAAATGTAGACAAGTCTCTTCGCAGGTTTTCCACGGTGCTGACATTTTCCCCATGGCACTCACAGCAGCTTCACATCTGACTTCATTAGCCTGCTTTGCATGTATCTATTCTTCTTTGTAATAATTTTCACACTAAAATTTATGTAAGTTCATCACAAAAAGTTCCAAAATACATACAAATGAAAGAGGAGGAATTTACTTTGAATTTACCATCCAGACATTTTTTTTTTACAGTGGCGTATGAACTGTAGCATCCAGACATTTTCTTATGCATAAATACCATACCGAGCATTGTTCAAGGTAACAAATTACAGCTCATGTGGGATACACTACTGTGTAAATTTCCTTTCTCCCTTAATGACATAGCACTCCCATTAAAAGCCTGATTATGACACTTCAAGTTATTGCTATTCTAGCTGAATATACACATACATGTAGTGGGCTAATTCATCACATGTCCACAATGTATACTGATCAAAGGTTATAATGCCAAATTTTGGCTGTGACATATTTCATCCAAGGAATGCCACACCTCTGTTACTGTGTGTGTATGTTGTGTTTTATACTTTTAGTCATTGCCAATAACTCCATAGTAACATCATTGGGTACATATCTTATTATTTTCTTACTAAACTTTCAGAACAATGATCTTATGTGGATGAGAGGAAAGAGTACTTTAGTGCTCTCAGCCCTCACCAGGGAAGCTTCCCTTGCAATGGAGAGACTTACAGCTGAGACTCCTAAGAGACTATTGAGTGCTAAGCTCGAAATAGGACATCCATATCAAGATCCTTCCCTTCAAGGTGAAAGCATCAACTCGGAAGAGGGCATGGAAAGATTGCAAGAGCCAGAGTTTGGCTCATAGCAGCTGTGGTTGCCTGTGTAAGACCTGCATAAGATTGAGCCAGTCAGAATATCAGCAGGGATAGGGCAGAGCCGCCTCTTTAACTGAAGAGCTACTTTGGCAGTTGATGATATCTGGGGGTGGGAAAGTCAGTTTCCTTCAGAGATGTGGTCCTTGGTAGGGTGGCCATGCTTCCGTAGATAGCCCTAACACCTATGCATATAGGCCCAGCACTAACAGGACTCAGTGGGGCCTTGGTGACCCTAGCACTGGGGTGATTATTTTATAGTTGACTTTGCTGTGCATGGGTAGCTATTTATATTCTTATAATATTATCGCTTTGCGAAGGTTGGGGGAAGAGTTGAGTTGAGGGTGAGGAGTGGGTAAGATAATTATTGTATACACACATGAAATTCTCAAAGAATGGATAAAAAGAGTTTTTTTAAAGAAATGAATGCTTATAACTCATAAAAAAATATGTACAAGTCACAGTTTAGTAGTGTTGTGTGCCTGCCAAAGGCACAAGTGCACACAAGTTCCAATTCAGCTTGTGCCTCACGGTACCTACTCCTCCACACACAACCCTACCCCTGCCCCACAGCAAGCAGTTAGTCCTTTATGTGTTTCTTGTTGAACCCAGGGTGTCGTGCCCTGCATGCTGACACTCTGTCACTGAATGCTGTTCCTAAGGCCTTGCATGTAGGTGTGCGTGTGTTTGAGATGGAGACTCATTAAATTAGGCAGGATGGCTTTGAGCTCACTCTTATAGCCTCCTTTGACCTTGATTTTGCCATCTACTTGCTTTAGCCTCTCTACTGGCTGGGATTACTGGTTTATATCACAAGGTCCAGCTGAGCACTTCCTCTTTAGCAGGGAACCAAAAAATACCTCCTTTATATAGTAAGATCTGTCCTTGAGGAGGGGACAAAACACACCCCAGCAGCTTGGATGAGAGGGAGATGAGAGTCATGAGGGAGGCTGTATTGGAGGACAGAGGATGAGTCCATGAGAACTCATGGCTACTGGGGAACTTGGATAAAAGGAAGGAAGTAGGGTAGCAAAAGAGTGAATGAGGAGCCTTTCAATTTAACAGCAGAATGAGAAAGATGGACAAAAGAGGAAGTGTGACCTCCCTTACAGTCATCTCCGGAGTCCTCCTGCTCACATTCCTGTGTCTGTAGGCTTCTGCGGAGGAGCTGTTGGGCATGGCCAGTCAGCAGTTGAGTGCAGTTCCCTTGGTGCAAAGGTTAAAGCCCTGAAGGAATTCGTGGAGGACTTGAAACTGAGCTAGCCTGCTAGTCACAGGCCCCCGCACCCCACTCACAAGCCCAGGGCCTACCTTTGCCCAGTCTACATGGAGCTTTGTTGGCTTTACCTCTATTCTTCCATATCTTAGGATCTTGCAATAAAAGAAATCACAAATCCAGAATGCAACATGTAGCATCAAGGTGGAATTTATCAGAAAGACCTGTTTTGTTTACTTTGATATCTCCCAGGTTTTCTTAAATAAATGAACTTCTAGAAAAGGTGGCCTTTTTTTCAGTATTTAAAACTAGCTGGGAATATAGCTCATGAGGACATACTTACTTAGTGTGGTGACAGTTTTGGGTTTGATCCCAGCACCATACTGAAATAAACTAAACCCTGAATTTACTTATTTTTAATGAACAGGACTGAATGTTCTGCTTTAGCTTTGTTCCTGATAGGAGAGGTACTAGCCGTCTTACCAACAAATCCTTTAGGAAATTCTGTGTAGTAGTCAATGCTGTGCATTTTAATCCAATGTTCAAGAGTTCAAATGAGACTATCAGACTCCACTACATACAGGCTTCCATTAAAATCCAATAAGCCCAGATTTCAGTGATAGAGTATTGTTAAGTATGGATGAGATAACACCTTCCCTCCCCAACACCAAATAGATATGAATCAAATAACTCCAGCCTGGACATACTCATTTCAGGTCATTCTAAAGAGAGAAAATATGAAGAACATTTGAAAGATCAGAGCGACATCTTTGCATCCTGGTTCTGTAGTGTCTGTCTGTGCCTGTCCTGGGTGGGCTGATATCCTCACTCTGCAAGGCTGGGCTAGGGAGTTAGGTGTCTGAGTTGAATGCTCTAAGACCCTTGCACGGTCTAAGCAGCTCTATAGAAAGAGCAGATTGCAGAATAATAGGTTTTCTGTACCTCGATAGTAATAGTAGGTTTCTTCACTGACATAATAAGCCAGATCAAGCTGAATTGGGAAAAAAAACCCCAAAAACAGTTTTTTTTTTTTTTTTTTTTTTTGAGCAAAGCAACTCCCGAATGAGTTCTTCAGCTCCCAGTAGTGGTAGAAGGAGAAGTGACACACCTGAACTAAAGCAGGGAGCTGAAAGACCCTGTAAATGAGGGTTGATGACCTCCATAAGCTGGGTTGTGCCCAAGTATGGTACACTTTAGGCAGGGATTTGGGTTACTGTCAACTTCAAGGAAGGAGCTGTCACAGCTGCCGAGAATGTGGGACTGGGCTTCCCATTTCTTGTGTCACCTCTGCTGCATCTGTCTTTGTTTTGGTTCAGAAGGTTGCCCTTGCTTCAGCTAGAAAAAATGTGTCCGAAGGGGCTCTGCAGGAAGCTTAAAGTGCAAAGTGCATGGGCTCCTGGTTAATAAATAAAGTAGCTTATTCCTTTGGTAGCTGAGCCATCGGCTACAGAAGGCAAGCAGCTACTTGGCCTGTATATGAGCAAGTGTGAGAAGTGGACATCACAGAAGATGGGCCTCAGGTTGTCTTTAGAATCCAGTCGAGTATCACAGCAGATTCCAGTCATGGTGGCCTGAGTTTGCAATAGCAAAAGAATAGCAGCCATTGTTTGAAGCTTTATGCTGTGCTAGGCAGTATGGGGAGCAGGTCAATGGTATCCTTGAATCTGCCCATGATATCTGCCCACAATGTACCCAATCTAACTAAAGAGTTTTATGAAATATAAATAATAATATTGATATATGACAAATGCATGATCATTAAAGAACTGGTGAAGAAAGTAGAATTCTGAAGCAACAACAACAAAAAAGATGCTTCTGCAGGCTGGAACCGAAGCCTAAAAACAATTAATGTTAAAGCTCTTCCCCTGCATGAAACAGGGGCAGAAGTCACAGGCAGGAGTGGTGGGAATAGCTTGAGGGCAAACGAGTACAAGGTGCTTCTGGCTGCCAAAGTACAGACTGAGTTTTGGTAGGTGCTGCTAAAAGTCAATCAGGCAGGCCCAGGAGGTGACCAGCTCATCCTGAGAACAGTTCTGTGTCTATGACAACATTTAATGCGACAGGAAGCAGGTTTAGTGGAGGGCCACCGGGAAACCAAGTTAACATGAACAAGCATGGAATGAAGGCTGGCAGTATTGCTTAGAGAAGTGACCTTGTGTGAGCACATGTGTGCGTGAGTGCATGCGTGCATGCGTGCGTGCGTGCGTGTGTGTGTGTATGTGTTGGATGGCCAGAGGTGTGAGAGAGGGGGACTATGATCATTGCTTTCAGAGTTCTGAAGCTTTAAAGAGGGCAAATCAAGACCCAGAAATTCATGTAACATTTAAAAAAATATTTTTAAACATTTGGGACCAACCACAACATAGCAATGTCCTTGAGAAGAGCCTCCACAATGTTCTAAATGTTTTAATTCTAGTAATGTAAACCTGTACCTTTAAATCATAACATTACAATAATGCCCAGTAGATGGCGGTAAGATACCGCAGATTTTTGCCGGTAGCATCTGGGCATTCACTGCAAAAATGCTAGATTTTTTTTTTGTAATTATTATTTGAAGGTGTGTCCTAATCTATTGTTCAGAGAGAAATTGCTGAATTGAAAAACAGGAAATAATACTTCCTAATTAAATAGACAAAGTGATTATCAAAGACTTTTATTTTGTCCCAATTCTATCGTGTTTCTAAAATTTGCAGTAGTGTGTGTGTGTGTGTGTGTGTGTGTGTGTGTGTGTGTGTGTGTGTATGTGTCTGCAAGTTAATGAAGGGTCTGGTGTGTTTTTAAATAATTCAAAATTTGAATGAATGTTACTTTGTATAAAACTTAAAAAGAATATTATTGAATTGAGCAGGAAATACGTCTATGAAACCATTTGCTGAAAAATGCTTTCTTCCTTCCACAAACTGTATTTTGCACATAGATTTGTCAATTAAAACAAAAGTATGCACTCTGAAAATGGACTAAGTTGAAGCTGATTCTTTCTTTCCTTCTTCCTTCCTATTTTTCCAGTTTTGTTCAGGAGTGCTTAGCCTGGGAGATGTCAACCCACTTGCTCCTCCTCTGAGTCCCTTCAAGAGCTTGGACATAGAGAGAGACCTGCATTTTCAGCCATGCAAACCTAAATAAGTGTTCTTCAGAGACACATATATGTCAAAACACGTGGAAAATACAGCCTGTTAATGTTTAATTTGGAAACGGGAGGATAATGTGGGCTGCTGTTCTCCCTTTCTCCTGTCTGCCACTGGGTCTCAGAAACACGGGCAAGGACAGCACACCTCACCTCACCTCACCTCGCCTCCCTGTGCCGCTGGCAGGGGGTTGGCACCAGGTGCTAGCTTGCACGTTCCTGGTCCTGGCCCCTCTCCAACTAAAAAGTTGCATGCAGAGAGCAGAAGAGCAGCTAAGTCAAAGGAGCACACCACACGTGGGCTCCCTTGCTCCTCTTCTAGTCTAAGCTCTGAAATGTACCCAGGCTTCCAGGGAGACAAATTGTTTAATTTGCTAACATTTGGGGACTCTCCAGGATTGTGAAGGAACCAATTTCAAAGTATAGAGAGACCTCTGACAGAGTCTTAGACAAAAACCAAACAAAAACATCATGTCTTCCTCCCTCTCCATCTCCTCCTCCCCCCTCCACACATTCTCTCTCTCTCTCTCTCTCTCTCTCTCTCTCTCTCTCTCTCTCTCTCTCTCTCTGGTAAAAGGAAGCTAGAATCTGTATCCATCATTGAAAGCTGTGTGTGGCCTTGGTCAATTCTCCACATTTTCTGAGTGTCTTCTGCTGTCTACATATTTGCCTTCTTTCTGATAAAAATTTGAGAAAAAGTTAGGAAATATCTCCCTGAAACCCCTGCTATGACTCTGAGCAAAAGCTTCCAGGCAAAGTGAAAGCAGAACACTGATATTTAAAATCCTTAAAGCATTTTTTCCTGGCTAGCAAAATAATCCCAATTAATAGTCATTCATACATTTTTTCCCTCTAAAGCCTTTTTCTCGCCCCTCTCTATGTTAGCGAATTATGATGTTTTACACACATGTGCATTCTAAGCATATATAAAAATATGCTGGGTCATTCCGATATTGACATGCAGTATGAGTATGCGCATGTAGATATAGGAATGATCCAGCAGGGTTTTTTTTTAATCTTGTATGCATATGCTAGAAATTTAAGCAAAGCTAAAATCAATGAAGAGAACTTTAAGCTCTTTTTTTTTTACAAACTTCAGATTTCTAGAATGTGAATTTCTGCCAGTAAGAATGTTGCTTCAAGTTAATATGCTTACTTACTTTCTATTTTTGATTAGATATTACTCAATCAAAAGAGGCTACGCTAATATATAAAATACATTAAAATAAGCAATTATATAAAATATTTAAAAACAAATGATTAAAAAATGGAAGTTTGCCTCCAGCAAAGTTAGACCTTGGTCCAGTTGCACATGGACTTCTCGATTATTGAGCTAAAATTCTCACATGTTGATGTGGAAGAATTTGTCAGTACAGAATTTTTTTTTCTCTTTTGTGCTCACAAAATAAAGTCTGAAGGGATTGTCATGGAGAGACATTTTATACTGTGCAACCTGATCGGTCTGAACTCTGGAATATCAAATTATTTATTTATTTGTTTGTCTTTCCTTCTCAAAGACAGTTAATTACTGAAGCCTTGAGAACATTTTGTATTTCTGCTTTGCGATTGTGCCTCGCAAAGCTGAGCCTAATGAGAACAAGTTCTCACCCCAATTCTGAACTTACTGACTTCCCTGCTTGGAAACCCGAGCAAAGCGTCTGTACGTTGGTGAGTTATTTAAAATAATGATTGCTTTTGTTATTCTTTCCGTTCAATGAGGAGTCAGGTTTTTGTTTTTTGTTTTTTTTTTTTTTAAATCTTTCTAAAGCAACAAAGACAGTGCTTTGGATCTGGTGTAGGGACAAAGGCGTGATGGGTCTGGTGGACATCTATGGCATGTATATTTATTTAAGGGCTCGCTGTAATGCATATTATTAAGGATGACAATCATGAACTTGCATGCATTGTTTATTTTGTAAATACGCATAATGGAGCTTTCAGAAACAGAGATCAGCTGCCCCTTTGCCATGACGGTCGTCTGCTGGGAAGTGGCTGTTCAGGGGCCCTTTATGAGCTGGGTTCCTGACCCAGGCATTTCATGATTTATGCTCTTAGAATAGTTTTAAGTCCATTTATAAATTTCCTCGTGCAAGCATCTGAAATGGACTGCAGGTCTATGCAAAAGTCCAATGGTAGATTACATCTGGATATCTGTAATGGACTAGAACAACAGCTGTACTAGAAAGACACCAAATGTGGTGTTTGCAACCATCACATGAAGAAAGGACTTCAGGATTCCTGAGCTTCAGACGCTCCACTTCAGACTGGAGGCTGGTAATTTAATTAATATGTGCCTCTGACAGACACTGAGGCCAAGAAATGGAATAGGCAAACCCGCCTCTCTCCATGAGACCCGAGGCAGCTTTCCCACTTTATTTGAATACTTTGAATTTTAATTTCCCATTTTTACACTACCTCTTAGAAACTTCACCTGGACCTTCTGACATGATTCTGACCTTTCTGGGCTCCATCTCAGTATTTGAATCATTTGGGCTTTGGATTATGAACACAGGACACGGAATGTAAAGAGGCTCTGAGGTGCGTTACTGTCTGGATTTGACCTGGGGAGCTGAGCTGAGCCTACCTTCCACATATCTCTCAACTGATTGACGTGCCGGGGCTGAAAATCCCAGGAATTAGGATTCTAAGAAAACACCCTCCCGAAAAGGAAAAAAAAATGTTTGTTTTTGTAAATTCTCTAAACCCTTGCTTTAACAGATCTTAAAAGGTACTTCATGTAGTCCAGAGGTTCTGGCTATCACATCTGCTTCTAATATTGTAGGGCATCTTGGGCTTTGTGGAGAGGGTGCGATGCTGTCTTTTGTTGTAGGACAACTGGTGCAGTCTGTGATGCAGGAGTTGCCAGTTCAAAGGATACAGCCTTACTTAGGAGATTTAGTTTCGACTCCCCTCCCCCACTCTAACACTGTTTCTTTTTCTTTTGGGGATGGGGGGGGGTCTTTAAAACGGTCACACGGGGCTCTCATTCAGTATTTCTTTGAAGAAAAGACCAGCCCTTTATAACAATAATGGCAAAATCTGTAGTCGGGTTTGAAGTTGAATGTGCAGAAAAAAAAATACTGTTAATGCCATCCCCCTTCATCCTGAGCCAGGTAAACACCTCAGATTTGGTACTGGAAGCCGGGTACCAATTGCTATGGAGCTAATTTCCAGCGTCTTTTCTTAATTTTCATCTGGACTTCCAATTTTCAGGAGTGATTCCACACACCTCCATGTACTTCCCTACCATTGCTGATTATATTAAATATCTACCCTCCCAAACTCAGTGTGGGCAGTGTTTTAAAAGTAGCAAATATTCAGAAAGTTTGAAAGTCTTTTATTCATTCAAATTGAGTAGTAGATTAAAGAGTGGGACATCGGTGAACGAGAGACAAAATTCTGCCTTCCGTGTTTCTCTCAGACAACGATTTCGGCTAGGTGACTGTGCTTTGTGGAGAAAAAGGTTCAATGGGATATTGACAATGCCCTATCAATAGCTGAGCCCTGGAGGTTTGGCTGTTTGGGCCCACACTGATTGACTGTGCCTTAATAGACATGTAATTGTTGACAAATACCTTCTGATAGACTGTGGCAGTGTCCAGGCAGACAAAGAAGATTTCAGGGTGATAAGGACCAGCACAGAGCCATTGGTTAGAGGTGGAGCCTCCCCAAAGAGATGACTTGTGCTTAGAGAGACCCATTGGAGAGAAGCCAGTTCAAGATCCTCCCACAGCCAAACCTGGACAGTACTGGTGAAGCTGTGACATTAGTAAGAAATTCTTGTTGTGTTTATGGATTTTCTGTTGTATGTAGTTTGGTTTCAAAGTCACAGCTTTGCCTATGTTAAGCAATATGCACATATATGTGTCATGTATGTGCACACACATCACATACATGTACATATAGAGATAAGTGTGTATGAAATTAGATATCTAGAACGTTTTAGCTTGTGGATAGCATTCTAAAATCTATCATCGTGCTGCTTCCAGGAGTACAATAGGCTATTCAGGCAATTTCAAAGAGCCTTGGGCATTAATAAGAACACTGAAGAAAAAAAAAAAACCCTGAATTTGGATAAAAGCCCCAATTATTAGAAAAATATTAGAGGAGCCTGGAGCTGTCCTTACAAAACCTGCATCCAATAGCATTCCGGGAATGTCGAACTGATCTTCATGTTGTTGAGCCAATGCTGGCCTCCAAGCATTCACGCGCTGCTCCTGAAATTTAGCTTCCCAAGATGCCTTCCCTGGGCCCCCTCTGCTTTAGAAATCTCCCTGTGTGGGGCCTTGCTCTCAGTCACGGGAGGCCAGGATGGGCTTTCAGCTTCCAACAGGAGCAGGCCCACAGTGGGGCAGCATGATATTATTTGGGATGGCTAGCTAGCGCACGCTAATAAGGTCACGTGCAAACGGAGTTCAAATGCAACCTCAGTTTAAGTGCAACCGCAACCTCACCGTAGGTATAGCCTCCAGTGCCAGCCACAAGAGCAGACCCAGCAAGTCTAATGCGATTCCAGACACAGCCTTCCTCACAGGGTCCTGAGAGTGCATCAAGGTGACCCCCGCAGGCCGCCTCCTGACATCCCCTGTGAAAGTGAACCGGCTCATGCCCCAAAGACCTTGAGTCTTGCCTTTGATTCTTATCGATCTAAAATGAAGATTAAATCCCATATCATAGAGTGAGGAGGCAAAAACCTGAGCTTTCCGTGTCAACTTCTAGGAATCCCAGCGAAGCCCTTTAAATCATCTTTTTATGCATGAAAGAGAGCCCAAACACACGTGTATTTCAGAGAGAAGGACAAAGTGGACAAGCAGATACAGGGGTCTGATAGCTCCCAGGCTTCTTGGCAGGAGGGTGAGCCAGATAAGAATGCTCAGCCTACCTGTTATCAAATTCGACCCCATAGTAAAGAATAAAATTCATTTTTTTTGGGGGGGGGAGATTATGTTTGAAGTTGCTGCTTTCTTTTGCAAGCTATAAGCATTCCTAAACAGGCAGGCTTCTGCAAACAGCTGCCTCAAAATGTTTCGTGTGTGTGTGTGTGTGTGTGTGCACGTGCGCGCGCACAAGCGTGCACACATGTGTGTGTCCATTAATTCAGAATTACTCCAATTACAAGCTTCTGATGCTCCGAAACCCTCTCTCTAACCCAAAAGAGATGGAGAGCCCTCGGACTGTCCAATCAGATCATTTTCCCTGCTGCCTGCAGCAGATGTAAGCAATTTACTTTTTTATTTCTGCATATTCAGTGTGAGCCGAGCTGTTGGGGACCTTTCACCCCGGAGCCTGCAGGATTCTAACCCTATCAAATTAAAGCATTTTGCTCACTTATTCCCAAACGCTTTGCCGGTGCTAAGCAGACATCCCGCTGCATAGCAATGGCGGGTGTTCGTGTCCACTCATAGCCCCAGCCTAATCAGAGAATATTAAGGAAAATATACAGTGCTTTAATTTGATGAGATTGGTTATAGGTGGTGCAGTTAAAGGTCACACTCCTGCGTGTATCTCCCTCTGTCTCTGTAATATTTTTCTCTCGCTTGACAATCCTGAGCTGCAAACAATGGGCCAAGGCGACACATTTATTTTTTGACATGCTGTGATGGGCTCAATAGGGATAAAGATGAATTATTTAAAGATTGCATAAACAAACATCTTGGGCCAGGTTTTGGTTACATCTTTCCCTTTGTGCTCCGTTGTTGCTGTTGCCTTAAAAGGGCCTCTACAAGAAATGTACCGCCTTTGGTCAGAAACACATTTGGATGGAGGATCCAGAGAGCTGGCTTCCAGATGGCTGGGGCTGCCCCCACCAGCCCCTGTTGTTGGCTGCACAGGGGGCGCTGGCAGCCCCAGCACCCAGGAAAAGGCGCCTCTGGGAACTGACATGCTCTTCTAAGCCTTGAAGCTCCCTCACCTGCTGTGAGCTAACTGAGCCAGCTTGCTTGCACCAGTGGGAGTGGTGTGGCCATTGGAGACCCTGGTGGCTGTTTATTGGCATTCCACATATCACTGGGGTAATGGGAAGTGGCTGAGTTATTTCCTGGCAGGAATAGAGAATTACCTGGTGCTCTCTGCTCATTTGAGGGTTGATTTTTCTAAGCAAGTTTTCTCTCTGCTTTATTGCAGCCTTTTTGGTTGTCAGAGCATCCAGGCACTGAGGGTAGACAGGCTACCATGAGAGGGCCCTGCTGCCTGCGGTGTTGAGGCCTTTTCCACTTTTCTGATTTGGACACTGTGGACGGCACAGGGAACAGTGCCTGGGAAGAAAAAAAAAAGGGCATCTTCTAATCTGTCAAACATAATGGTTTCTGTGTATGTGTCTATGTAATAGACCAACTGCAGGCTGATTTACCTAGGAATTTACATGAAAATTGCTTTATGCAGCTGTATGTAAAAATTCAAGCTGCACCGAGTCACTGTACCACACAGGTCAAGACTGAACCTAGAGGGTATTGTAGCTAAAAACAATTTGTTTCCATTCATGGAACCAGAGGGAGGGAGGCCCCAGAGTGGGAAACTGCATGAGGACGTGGCTAGGGCTCTTCAGGACAGTCCTTGTGTTCTGGGAGAAGCCAGGACTGAGAGAGACCTGCTGTGTCCTCCTTCTAGCTCCCGGCAATGGCACGGGCTCCCCATGGTTTTGTCTTTTCTTGAACTGTTAATATTTTAAAGGAAAGTTAGACACAGCTTATCATCTTTGTCTCAAACTACAGCACCTAATTCTCATCTTAAACTGGTTGAAAGGTTCCGCTCTCTGGGAAATAGAAAGAACGGAAAGGCTTTCACAGATTGTTGTTGAGTGCTCCTTTAAGATACGCTGAAATTGCCAGCAAACTTGGTCTCCAGATGTTGTCTTGTTTTCAATTTTTATATGCTTAAAATGTGGTAATTTGAAGTTCAACAAGAATTGACAATGAAGTTAATATTAAGAATGTTATTATAAAGTCTTGAATGGTAGCTTAGGGTACAGGTGGGGCTGTGCTTGGCCTCTGGTCTGGGATCAGGTCTTAGGGAATGGCCCGATCCTGACTTGCCCATAGGCAATCAAGGCAGGCGTTGGGAACTGCAGGCTCATTTCTGAAGAACGTTCACCATATTTAAAGTAGGAGGTGCAGCCTACCTCCCACTGAGTGCACTTGGCCCTGCAAGGGTAGCTCTAGAGTTCACAGATCAGAGGCCCTGTCCCCAGGAGGAAACTGGGAATGAACTCATGCACCCCACCCCCCGATTCTAAAGAGAAATACCATCAGCTAAATGTGCCCATGGCCACTTCTTAATTTGAGTTCATGCTTTATAAATTTATATGTGCATATATCTGCATTGATCAAATTCTTTACCATTGCTTTTTGTTGTTAGATATTCCCATGGAGGTAACTGTGATTTCCTATAGTTATATGGCTAAGTGACTTACTTTTTGAGTTTTCTTTTGTTTTTGTATTGCCCAGGCTTATCTTGAATGTAACTCTTGAGATTCTCCTACTCCCACTTCCAAAATGACAGGATTATAGTGTGTATTGTCATGCCTGGATTAAGTGAAAATCTTTATTCACTTAGCAATATGTTGTGCTGGCATCTGGACAGTATTGGGACTCCCTATGACTTGAGTGGGGAGGGTCCTAGGAGAGAGTGACAGCAGCCTCCTCCAAGGGACCAGTGTGGCTCTTTGTGCCCTTGATTCCACCTTTTTAGGATTTCTTCTTAGGTTTGTTGCTTCTTAGTTTCAATTTTATTACTCAGTTGTACGTCCCATTTTCCCCTTCACTTGGCGCCAAACTAAATTGTTCCGGCTGGGAAGCAAACCTAAAATGAAAAAAAAAAATATGCCCAGTGTTACCTTTCCCTAAATAGTGCAAATGTATTACAATTACATTATAGTAGTTAAGATGAGGACTCTGCCAGCTTGTTGTCTTGTTTAGGTGTCTGAGTTGCAATTGTGTGGTGTGGGAGAATTGTCTGTATTCTGTCAATCATAATTTAAATAAACACTGATTGGCCATTAGCCAGGATGTATAGGTGGGACAACCAGACAGGAAGTAGAGGCGGAGCAAGGAGAATAGGAGAATTCTGGGAAGCAGGAAGCTCTCTCGGCACTTCTGCCCAGACCACTGAAGAAGCAGGATGTGACCTGCCCCGCTGAGAAAGGTACTGAGCCATGTGGCTAACATAGATAAGGATAATGGGTTAATATAAGCTATAAGAGCTAATATGAAGCCTGAGTTAATGGGCCAGTCAGTTTACAACCTAATGTAGACTCTCTGTGTGATTTTCTCTGGGACCTAATGGCTGGGGGACCAGGCGGAACAGAAACCCCAACAAGCAGCCTGGCCCCTCATGTTACAGAATGGCACCCACTGAACCATATGGCTAACATAGATAAGAATAATGGGCTATATAAGTTATAAGAGATAATACAAAGCTTGAGCTAAGGGGCCAATCAGTTTATAATATTCTGGAGACCCCTGTGTGATTTTCTTTGGGACCTAATGACTGTGGGACCTGGTGGGAGGACAGAAACCAACCAAGCCCCTACATGCTACAATTGTGAGATATGCTGACATCTGTTGGAGGACAGTCCTGAAGACAAGTTACAGAGTAGCCGTAGGACACTGTTTTGGTGAGCAGCCAGACCATTCATTTGGCCGAACCTTTTCTCACTGTTCTACGACTGCATGATACAAACCTAGTGGCTTGGAGATCCATGAGGCAGTTTAAAATTTGAAACGTGTGGTCGTTGGATCCCTACAAACTTTATAACATGACAGTAATGTTTCCAGTGGAGAGATGGGCAGTTCCTGGTAGAGAGTGGCTAAGAAGTTTCAGGAAAGCACAAATCTGAATCTGGCTTTGTGAGTTGTGAGCTGAGTATGCAAATTAAGTGGGAATAAGGACACGATTGACTTCTGTTAGATACTGACTCCAGGAGTGTCCTAAAGCACCTTTGGGAAATTGGACGTGTCCTTTCAAACCATCTCCAAACTGATGTTCTTTCTTTATGCCCTACAGTCTCCTGAGGAAGAGTTATTGTCATTGAAGTTGGGTCTATTTCTCTCTGTGAGTCTTGACATAGCAGAACCTTGTACATTAATAGCTGTGCCATGTTGTCATTCACGACCTGGTAATCAGCAAAAAATGAACAGAAAACTTTTGAAATAGTAGCCCAAAAAAGGTTAAGAAAAGGATGGATGTCTATCACAGAAATTTGAGTTATTCCTGAGAATATGAGAAATGTATGGTGCCAGGCAGATGATTCAATCTCTCTTCCTCAACAAGGAAGAGCAACTTCTATGATGAGTTCCATGAATATTAGAATAATGAGACAAAATTAAATACCTACTAACCTTATGTTTTGGAAAACTATTTTCCTAATGTCATTGTGATTATTTCCTGTCATATGTCAGGGTACTTTGAAAGATTTGGAATCTGAAGATACTGATTCTCCTGAGAGCCTCTGAGCTTACTTCTAAGAAAGGCTAGTAGGGCAATGTTAGTGAGAGTAGTTTCAGTCGCACAGTACGTTACTTCTATCAAAGTATACAGTTCTCTACAAAACAGAGCTGCTATTCAGGTAACAAAACTAATGATCCATCCCTCAAGTTTTCAGTGCTTGTGTTGTCTATTAATGAGAGCTACAATGTAGGAAGGAGAAACAGAGAAAGTCATAGTGGGAAATACAACCCTCTATCCAAAGTACTTGAGTGGTTTAGCTGTGATTATCTGGGTCCACTAGGTTTTCAGCTCCAAAAACCCTACTCACAAAGTTACTCAAGCATCTTTTCTTTTCCTTTGCAAGTAAGCTCTCTCTTATTAGGCATCTATTATGGAGGGGGAAAAATTAAATCACATTTTAAGCCCTGCCCCTAATTGGGCAAAGAGAAATAAATTTAAAATCTATCTGATTAGAAATTTAGTGTACAGGAATAAATATCTATCAGACCAAGAAAATATAAAGGTAATTAATTTAAAAGCAAAAAATGACATAGCACCTCAAAAGATAATGAGTGCTTCCAAAGCTGTAATAACAAGCAAATTCATAGCATCATCACATGAGGTCAAGTAACAAAAAGTGAATTAACCGTTCAAGTCAAGTGAGCAGCCTGCCATACTTACCTCATTTTCCAAGAGTAAATGCATAAAGAAGGTATGCATGACAAACTGACACATAAAGCATTGAATTTATTCCAAAAATAGAAAATGAATGCAATTATAATTTAGCTGCCCGTGTCTTTAAACATTGGGCATATGTGTCTTAAGTGGCTCATGTGCACATGGTATCCACCACACAAGGAACATGATAGACATTAATGATGTTGTAAAGAGTGTGCTAAAAATGAAAAGATGCAGGTGATGGACACAAGAACAGAAGAAAATATAAGCTAATTGTTTTTCTAATTCTAATTCTACCTGGAGTTCTCACTTTTGGTGGTAGATCAGTACATGAAAATACATTTGATAGTGATCATGTAGAATTCACATTCCTTCCATACCTGAATGGCCATTGTAACACTATTGAAGCTCATTGAGTAGTAGAGGCTTGGGGTCTGGTTAATTTTGATGTGCAATATTTTTATTTGCATCTTTTTATAATAAAGTTTAAATTTTTAAAAAGGAGCAATTAAAAGATAAAATTTCAGGAGAATATTTAAACATATTAACAATAATATGTCATATTTTTATTTCTTTTTAAAAATTATTTAAGGATTATTTTCATTTTCTCTCTCAGAAAGAGATCTTATATTAAAGTTGCTGAATGCCTAAGAAATTGGAAATTCTCATGTTTCCTATCTGTAAACAATATATGTGTTGTTATGGAAAGAGAAGTCACGGAGTGACATGAGATCCTGGATTAATGACTCACTCTCCTCAATAGTGACAAGTTATCATTGTCTAGGTTGATTTGTTAACGGTTGTAACAGAACCACCAGATTCCTAATGGTAGCATCTCCTCACCTCTTTATGCAATTAGACAATTCGTTGGTAGAATGAAACTGGAATAATGCAATATACCAAGAAAGCACAAATAAGAGGGATTTGCCAATAAATGTTATTGCTTTTTAAAAATAGGTAGCTAGGACAGCACAGTAAGGCTCACAGAGCTGTGGAAGTAACAATTCAGACAGCAAACCAAATGTGGATGCTTCCCTTTAGAAAATGTTTTAGGAGACATTAAAACCTTTTTTAAAAACTTTCTCTTTTATTTATTCTTTGTGTATTTCACATCATGCATTCCCATCCCGCTCATCATCTCCCATCCCCTTGCATCAGTCCCCTACCCCTGCAACCCCCCAAATAAAACAAAATAAAATGTAAGGTAAAAAGGGGGGGAAGAAAGGGAAAAATACCCTCGTGGAAGCTGCAGTGTGACACAGTGAGTCACATAGTAAACCCCTTTAACCATACATCTTTACACGTAGGTGTTTATTGCAAAGAATCATGGTTTGGTTCAAGGTCACTGGTCTCTGCTACATCAGCCATGGACACTGGGCTCTCACTGAGACTCTTCCTAGATATCCTGTTGCTGTCCTTTGCATTTGCAGATCCTGTATCCCTGGGTCCTGCAGAACCTTCCACCCCGAGCCTGTGCAACAGCAGATCACAGATAGGGTGGATGTTGGGGTGGGCCAACACTTAACCCTGGTTCTGGGCCTGGGTAGCTACAAGGTTGGTCAGCCTGCCAGCTCTCCCCTGTCCTCACCACCAGGGTGAGCTCTCCAGCATTGCCCTGGCTAGTTCATGTCTTGCGCCATGAGCAAGGGGTGGGGTCAGTTCTCCCTCACATACACTTTCAGAGCCAGCTCTATGATGTTGTTCAGGTGAGGTGTAGGGGCCACCAGGTGAGGTGCTGCAGCTGATGAGAGGCCAGAACAGCTCTCCAGCTCGTAGGACCTCAGGACCAGCTCTCCCACATGAGGCAGGGGTGGGGTGGGGTAGAGGGACCCCTGCCTCCACATGATGGATGAGTACTGGGGACAGATCTCTCACCTGTCTCAGGCATTGATGAGTGGGAGGGGGCATAATCTCTCCCCCACCCACGCCACCAGAAGATAAATGAGCTCCCCATGCTCACAACTTTGAAGCTGGCTCACCCATACCTCCACCAACAGAGTCAGCGCTACTGTACTGTCCAGGGGAGGTGCAGGGTCCATTTGCCTAAGTGCTGTAGTTGGTAAGGGGAGGGTCAGCTCCCTGTCCCACCACAGGAGGCAGAGAACAGAGGAACGAGCATCTTTTCCTGTCTCTCGCCACCACGTGGCCAACAAGGGGGTGTGGCCTGCTATTTCACTCTCATACCCTTAGGGCTATCTCATCCCTCTGCCATCAGGGTCAGCTCTAGGACTGTGCTGCTAGGTAAAGAACAGGGCCTGCTTCCCTGAGTGCTGCAGACGGTGGTGGGGGTGTCAGATCTCTCATAGGAAGTGAGGGGTGAGGGATAAGAGGGGGCATCTCCTCCCCACCCACAACTCAACATGGCAGAAGTAGTGAGGACAGCTGTCCCACACCCACAACTTCGGGACTGGCTCACCGTCTCCACCAACAGGTTGGCTCTATTGTGGCACTCAGGCCATACGCAGGGCCTGTTCTCCAGAATGTTGCAGCTGGTAAAGGGGTCAGCTCCCTTGCCAGCTGGAGGTGGTAGGGGATGGGGGAAGGGCACCCTTCCCTTGTCCCCACCACCACACTGCAGATGAGGGAAGCAGTGCCAGGAATGCCCCTCTCATGCCCTCAGGACTGGCTCCCCCACATCCCAGTCTACAGGGTCAACTCTACTGTGCTGCCCAGGAGAGGCACAGGGCCCATTTTACTGAGTGCTGCAGCTGGTGAGGGGTTGTGTCAGATCCCCCACCAGCTGCAAGTGTTGAGGAGTGAGAAGAGGAGGGCATCTTCCCCTCACCCACACTACCACATGGCAGAGGACGGGGGCATGTAGTAAGAGGAGCAGTGTCCTGCTGTCTGGCTAGCTTACACCTAAATTAACCACCCAGAAATTGTATTAATTAAATTACTGCCTGGCCCATTATATCTAGCCTCTTCTTGGCCAACTCCCACATCCTGATCTAACCCATTTCTACCAATCTGTGTTCACCACGAGGTCATGGCTTACCAGGAAAGATCCTAACCAGCGTCAGCCTCAGACAGGAGTTTCATGGCATCTGCTACATTGCCCTTCTTTCCAGCATTCCGTTCTGTCTACTCCACCTACCTGATTTCTGCCCTATCAAAAGGCCAAGGCAGTTTCTTTATTTAACCAATGAAAGCAACACAAATACAGAAGGTCCTCCTAACCATTTCCCCTTTTCTGTTTAAGCAAAAAAGAAAGGCTTTCACTTTAACATAGTAAAATTACATATAACAAAACAATTATCAAGCAAGAATTACAGTTACAATATTTATATCTATTTTATCTTTTATTATAACAATGGGAAACTATAACTATCTATCTATTATTCAACTCCATCAAAGACTCCAGAAGGATATATACTACCTAAGTAAACAAGAAGTAAGCAACTTCCAAAACTCTAGAAATGACAGAGACATCTTGCTTCCTGTACAGTCACCCAAAGTTATTTTGTACCATTGGGGCATCCATCTTCAGCCTATAGGCCCATAGTATCCAGCAGACTTTTTCATAAAGCAGGAAATTTCAAAGACAGTTCAGTCACTTTCTTCTGTATCCTGCAGAATGTTTCGCAGACTCTTTTATGATTCAGGAACCCTGAAGGATTATCTCACCTTTAGGCAAGTTCAGCAATTTTCTCTCTGTGGGTTCTTTGTGTACAGTTTATGCAACAGTCCAGGCAAGAGCAGTTTCTTGCCCAAATGGCTAACAAACTCCATAAGGAGCCTCTTTGATGCCCATCTTCCTCTTGAAGTAGATTGGTGCTGCCAGGAGCAGACGTGTCTCATTGTCATGAAAAGCCCTAAGTTATTAAAACACTAAATGCCATATTCTGTAGTCTTTGAAAGATATGAAGAATGCTATCTAACTGAAATATATCTCTATATATCTAAAAAATCTAACTAACATGACTACAAACTTGACTGTTATCGATGATTATCCATTAACAACCTATATTTCCTAATATTACATTACATTTTAAAATGAACTACATAATCACAATACCTTAATTAAATGAAGATCAGAAATATATATATACATATAACAAAATTGACCTTAAATTTATATCAATAAATCAAGATTTATACCAATGCAAATTATTCATATCTATATCATATCCCCCTTTAAATGTAAACAAACATTTACAAACACTATTTGGAAATATGGGCATAGTTTTTTCTCTCCAAACAGCTTTGTGCTGTATGGGGGCGCTGTTAATCAGGTCTTTCATGGTGTATCCTGTGTGCTAGGTTCATCTCAGTCGGCAGTTGAGCAAAGTAAGTTTTTGAGGGTGTTTATGGCAACCTTTCAGGAGGGCGTGGTCTGTCATACCATATTGGTCTAGAAGCAATCCACAGGGTCTCATCTTCTGTGAAAACAAAAGAAGAACCTCTTTTCCAAAGAATCATATCCTTAGACCCAAATTCTGAAGTCAAGATACCTTTATGATATACATGCTGGCTTAGCTTAGCCCATACAATGAAATGTTTCTCTGTACTTAGCTCCTTTACAGTCAAAAAATTTAAAGAAACACAATAATACATATAATCCAGACTCTCCGTGAATTTTCCATTTTTACGTGGCTTATTTTTTTTTACTTCCTTTAATCTATGATTATCTGTACTCTGTCTCTTTAAAGACTTTACCCTTTTTTGAAAGCATTAACTTTATTTCATGACTCTCTATACTCTTTCTTTTCTCTCCCAAGCCTACGTACCCATCCAACAGTGTGACCCATTTAGAGGTCTTTTATGTCTGAATCTGTCCTATTGCATTGTCTTTAATTCTCTACAGTCTTGAAGAGCTTTTAAAATGTTAAGCAGCTTGGTTGCAGCTTCTCTGGCTCTGTCTCTCTTCAATTTCAAAATGGTGGACGTACCATTTATGCTAGCTCTGGGTAGGATCCACATTTAGCACTTTAACTCTGAGAATGAACATGCAGCACATAAACTCTTTTTATCTGAGCTACAGCCAAATCCGCCACGCAGAGCACTGCACAGCCTGGAAACATCTCTGTGTATGGTCACAGAAATTCATCATGCTTTCCCGCCTGCCTAAGCCTGATCTCACCGCCTGTCCAGGTGGGGAGCGCTGAGCCATTGGCATGGTCTCAGAGTACTTTCTTCCGGATCCCAAGCGGGCACACAAACATCCAGGCCCATAAAAGCCATTGGAATGCTTCATAGCCAGAGTTCGCGCTGGCAGCACAGCCCAGGAAGCCCCGTTTTAAAACTGCACAGCTTTTTTTCCTGCTGCATGTGGCTTTTCTCCCCCACGCTACAGCTGAATCAGGAAAATCTCATTCTTCTACCCCAAGGGCCAGCTTGCCTAAGACCCTGCAAGCAAGGTCAGCTCTACTGTGCTGCTCAGGTGAGGTCCAGGGCACTCTCTCCTGAGTGCATCAGCTGGTTGAGGGTGTTTATGGCAACCTTTCAGGAGGGCGTGGTCTGTCATACCATATTGGTCTAGAAGCAATCCACAGGGTCTCCCTAGTGTTGCAGTCAGTGAGGGATGGGGCCAACTCTGTACAGTCCTATACTCTTGGCCTTTGGTGGTATCAAGGACATCAGACATCAACCCCAAATGTGGCTCCATTGGGGCCACGAACCTAGGCATAGGCCCTGGCAGAGTCCAGGCCAAGACATCACCATGCCACTGAGTGGCAATCAAACCACCTACTTCAGCCTGCTCCTCACTACTTTCACACCTTCAGATAAACCTCTGTCCAAATGAGCCATTCTCTCTCTCTCTCTCTCTCTCTCTCTCTCTCTCTCTCTCTCTCTCTCTCTCTCTCTCTCTCTCCACACTGTACATTTTCTCATTGTAACAGTGCCCCATCTGCCTGGCACCTTGCAGCACCGGGTAGGCCCTTGTTTGATCCTCAAAGTGCAGGGTGGGCCACCATGTGGGTCTCTTTGCCCCACTCAGTCAGTTATGGTGCTGGCAGGGCAGGTCCCATTAAATTTTTCTTTTAAATGAGGCTGAGTAAACTGATGTGGATTAAAAAAGATAAACATCAAACATAGCTTCTGAAATTTTGTGGTTAGGGGGATCTTGAGGTGACACCAAGGAACAGCAGTATTCATGGCTTGAGTTAAGAGCCAAATTCTGGTAATAGCCTTGGGTATTCACACGGTGGAGGCAATCCTGTAATTCGTTCTTGTCACCTCTCAGATGGCTCACCCCACCACTCTTCCTTCTTTCTGAAACTTCTTCTAGTATGTATGGTCTGGCCTTTTTGATTTCTAGATCTTCAATCAGCATGAATCCGCCTCCATCTTCCTCATCTTGTAGGACATTTCTGAAGTGGCATACATCCCGGCAGAAGCCTGGCTCTCACGTCTACACATGGGGTATCCGATAGAGGCTGTTTTCTGCTCATAGTCTCATAGGTCAAAGCTTGGATATGGAGTGCTCTCTATGCCCATGTGCAGAATTTGCCATCTTTCTGGCTAAATACCAGTTGTCCAAAGCTGTGGCATTCTGCCATTGTCATGCCAGGGACATTCTTTCTTTCTTTCTTTTTTATAAAATAATTAATTTTATGTGCATTGGTGTCAGATCTCTTGGAGCTTGAGTTACAAACAGTTGTGAGTGCTGGAACTGAACCTGGATCCTCTGGAAGAACAGCCAGTGAGCCATCTCTCCAGCCCCTACTTTCATACATGAGTCTTGTCTCACTTTTGAAGATCCCTCAGCTAAGACATGGCCACTTGTCTCCCTTCCTCATTTTCTCCTCCCTTCCCTTTCCCTCTTTCCTCCTTCCCTCCCCTCTTTCTTTTTCCTCCATCCTATTCTGTTTCCTCCTTTCCTCCCTCTCTCCCTCTCTTTCTTCTTCTCCTTCTTTTTCTTCTCCTTTGAGCCAAGGATTTGTATGTTTCCTAGGCCATCCCTAAATTTACTATTTAGTCCATGCTGGTCAAGAACTCCCAGAGATCCTCATGGCTTTGCCTCCTGACTACTGAAATTATAGTAGCATACGACCATCTTAATCCTCCTCACTTTTTTCTTGATCTTATGGCTGCATGGGACATGAGACCCTTTCTTTGTTGTTAGTTACCTGCTCCTAGATTTACATCTAGAATCTTAACCCTCTGAAATCTTTACCTTTTCTTTGATATCTTGCTACACATCATGACACATCTCTTAGCTGTTATCATTTTGATCAGACCAATAAATATTTTCTCTATAGCCTTCAGCCCCCATTATTTTTTACTTTGTTTATGACTTGAAAACACCATTATTATCATGAGATGGTATGGATGCTGTTGCAAAGACCTTTCTGTGGGGCTACCTGGACCACTGATACTGTATGACCCCACCCGCTGTGTCTCTCATGTTGTCATCAGCACCCACAGGAGAAAGCTGCTAGAGGAAGCAGAATAGCTTCAGAGTTGGCTTGAGATCTTAGATTTATTTCCAATGAACAGTCAGGACTTCCTGGTAATCCAGCTGCTGAGTTCCCTGGTGAGCTGCTGTGCACTATGAGATTTGATCTCTGTCCTCGCATTTTTCTTCCCACATTCCTTCCTATCTGCCCCCTCCCTGGGCCCCTTTTGTATATTGTGCATCACATCTATTATCACAGCAGAACAGTCTTCTTCCTTGCTTTCTTTCTTCCTTTGGTTTGAAACCAGATCAAACAACTTGCAGTTGGCTTTCTACTTCCTCTTCCCTTCTCAAGAACTCCATTTTCCCTTTACATATCTTTCTCTGTCACATATCCCCCTCACTGCTGGATCATATGACCCCTCCCATGCACACATATGAAAATCTGTTACAGTAGGTATGAGCCAGAAAAACAGTACATGCAAAACCTGCCGTGCCTCAGACATCCTTCTAGTAGGGTCTCCTTTTTCGGTACCCATTCTCAGAACAAATGCTCTGCAACATGGCTGCACACAAGGTTCCTGCTCTCTTGATTCACTTAATTTTCACTAAAAACAAACAAACAAACCCTCAGATAATAGGATAGCTATGCTCATTTGCTTCCTGCTGCCATTTGATTGGAATACTTTTGTCCACCTTTTTACTCTAAAGTCGTGGCTATCTTTAAAACTAAAATGTATTTCTTGAAGATAAAAGATGGATGGATTTTGTTTCCTGATTCATTCAGTCAGCTTGTGTCTTTTGATTGCAGAATTGAGGCTATCAGTATTTAAATTTATTATGAAAATATGTGTGTTAATTACAGTCACTGTGCTATTGATTTTTTGATATTGTTTGTGTTACCAGAGGTAGTTTGTGTTTAGTAATTATGGCTTCACATTTCTTTCCCCACTTTTTTCATATGTTCATTATTCTCTTTAATTCCAAAGTATTGCTTCTTATATTTTCTTTAGGTTTGTTTTGGTGAATATATCTCTGTGTTAAGCTGTTTATACCATAGAATGTTTTTCTTTCTCCTTCAACTATGGTGGATGATTTTAGAGGGTATATTCTTCTAGGCTGGCTCTCATGGCCATTTAGAACTTGAAATGCATTGTTGAGAAAAGCTCATGAGGTCTTGACCCTATACCAAGAACTACAGGCAGCTAAGGAATGCTAATCATAAGAGAAATAGTCTTCCTCAGGGAAGAGCACACCATTTGGCTATCCAATATCAAATGTTCAGTTCTAAAAGCATGCATGAAAGTAACTTTATATAGACTGAGAAGATTTTGCTCACTTATTTACAAATATATATATGTATATATTATGTATATACTTACATGTGTGTACATATATATGTACATATATTTATAACAATAATTAATGAAAAATGAGGTCATGAATTTGTAAGACAGCAAGGAAGGATCTGTGGGAGAGTTTGGAGGTCGGAAAGGGAGAAATGATACAATTATATATAATCTCAAAAATAAAATAATTAAAAATACAAGCAATTTCTCTGATGAGAACTGAACAAACAAACAAACAAAACTTATTTTCAAAGATGCAAATGAGCTTCAATCTGCCTGACCCATTGGCTTTCTCCTCCTTTACTTTAGCAGGTGATTTGAGCTGTTGGCTTTTGCGTTCCTGTCTTTGCTGAGCCTCCTAGGCATTCTGGTCCCCTTGCTGTCTGCGTCTTCTGCACTAACTCCATGGAGCAGTCTCAGAAATATTCTCCCCCGTCTCTACAGTTTCCCTGTTCTATTCCCCTGTGCCATGATTTTCTGTCACTGACCATATGCTCCTCCCACCCCATCCATAAGCACCAGGACGGGCCATTCAATCCCCTACTTGACACTGGTTCTAAGGTTCTGAGAGGACATGAACAAAATGGAATTTATACTTCTTCTTCCTCAGCTCATACCACGACCCCCAACCTTCCCCAGCTGGTCTAACCTACATTGACTTTCTCACTGGAAGCCTCCCCTTCTTTCTTACATCTACTTGTCTCCATGTTGTTCCCTCTCAAGATGAGGTCAGTATGACTGTGTGACTTAATTTACCAACCTCCACCTTCCTTCACCTCCAGCTGGAATCCCATCTTCACAAAGGGTGGGCTCTGCTGAATTATACAACTTGCCACTCTGTTTTAGTCACAAATCTATTAAGAGCTTTTCAGATCTCATACTCTACGATAAACACTTTGCCAGGACATCAGATGCCATGATGCCACTCCCCCCAGCCCCGAGTCCTTTACTGCTTTGACCCTTTTCCTGCCCTTGTGCAGATCATGTGCTTTCTGACTCATCCTTATCATTTATTGTCTCCTCGGCAATTACTCCTCTAAGATAACTGTTTTTCCTAACTTCAGATCCACCATGTTTTCCACCCACAAATGTGCACTGGGTCTGGTTTTCCATTACAATCTGAAAGAGTCTTTTCTTTTCCTTTCTTTTCTTGAAATACACACTAAAAGGTCAGAGCTGTGAAAAAATGGTTCATGGACATGATAGTTTGTTATTTTATGTTACATCAGCTATTTTATAACAGTAGCCTATTGTAATTACCATCAATACTTGAAATAAGGATAAACCTCAGAAAATTATACTATATACTAAGGATGTACTATAATATAGCTATATGGAGATTGTCTAATTCAAGGTTGGCTATTTATTTATTAATGGTTATTTAGATTTTCTTCATCCCTCTATACTACAAATAATGCTGCAAGGCTAATCAATCTTTATTGATGCCCAACTTTCTATGTCCTTAACCGTCTACCTATATAAATGGCTGTTGTTATTGGTACCTTTACTTTTGTAGGGCGGGGTCACAAAAGCAACAGCATTGTATCACATAGCGGGGCCTTTAAAACGTTAACATTCCTACTGTGGTTTCAGCATAGAATTGTCAACATTGATTCTTTTCAGTCTTTTATTTTTCTCATCTCTAATAGTTAAGAATGGGATCTTGTTGTTCATTCTGAGTCTCTTTCACTAGGAGCAAATGCCAATAACTTTAATAATAATAATGATAGCTTTTAGAGTACTATCCCAGTTTTGATATCCTCTCTTCTATCCCAGGGTGGAATTGGGGAAAAGCTGAAGGGCTTCCCCACTGGCCCAGTGGAAGCCTGATTTTAAAGGTCTTTGCTAGTCATGATTTTCATAATAGTTAAAATCTGCATAACGGTTTTCTGTTTGTAAAATACTTTCATATACATCATCAAATTTAATATGAGACACACGCCATGTACAGAATGGCTTGTAATGCAGAGCGGCGGCTCATCACACATAAAGTGATTTTTACTGCGCTAAAGATAGTCAAGAGGGAATATGCTTTTATTTCCCACTGCCTTTGTTTCAAAAGCACTCATTCCAGAGGAGCTGTGGGTTGTATGCATTAATTTTTATGCTTGTAGTCCTGTTCTATCTTCAATCTTTCATTACAGAGAAAGCTATAGACATTCATCCTTGATACCAAAGTTCTGTTGGGGGGGATTCATTTAAATTATCTATGTGTACCCCACCCTTGCCAAAGGTACGCTGTCTCAATGGGAGAGCCAAATTTACATTTCAAGTTTTAATTACTGTGCTTAAGAGATTCATGAAACAAAATGCCTCTAACCTGTAAGTCCCTTGCGCAAAGATAGGTACTTCCTGAAATGCTGAGGGTATTCCTTATGGGAGATAACAAGTCTATATTTTCACTCCCCTAAACAAGTTTGTTTGACCCAACACCACCAGATGTGCTTGCCCCTGGTTGAACCTGATGGGAAATGCGGTGAACTGTGGGTTTGCCTTCTTAAGCCCCTGCAGCACGTGACTCATTTCCTGGGAACTATGGGATGATCCTGGCCAGAGACCATCCTCCTAGACACTACTTAATTAACATTTGTTTCAAATTTGCCTAGAAATTATGGTAGTGGTCTTCTTCTTGACCAGGGAGATTAACATTAAACTGATATTTTATGGTTGTTTTAAGACTCTGCCTTCAAATCCTACCAGTCCAGACCAGCACAGAGAGAACAAAAGCCTAGCAGGCCAGACCTATGAGTGAGGTGGGTCTGACTTAGCTGTGCGCTCTGCAGGATGGCCAACTTCACGTGTAATAGCTGCTGTGTGCATATCATTTGTACCAAATGACCAGTGGATGCTTTGGTAAGGCAAGAGGCACCCACAAGGTCAAAATCAGAGGCAGGTGGTCAACCCTCCAGGTCTACTTTAAAGAGAAAGGGACCTCTGCAGACAAAAAGCTCCCTCTGAGCAAAGCTCAGTGGGATGGGCGACAGCATCCGAAGGTATTGTAGATATTGAAAGTCAGATGGCTCTCACTCAAGAGCAAAGCCCATCTTTCCTTTTTATGTTTTCAGCTCTTATTGACAAAAACAAAGTTCAGAAGGAAAGACTGGGTTGCTCCCTGTGACCTTCTCACATCAGAGGAGCTGATTCCACTGACAGGGAGTAAGTATCCCTGGGCTGGGGAGCTACTGTGAACAGAATATTAGGGAAAGCACAGGAACCTCCTACCTATCCCCTCTTTCTTAGGGGCACGGCATCACTCAGCTTTCCATCATTGTCATGGGAGGCAATTCATTTGTAACAGAAAAGGCTGAGTTAGCTCACCTCCTGGAGACTTCAGTATGAACAAGGAAAGTCTCTGCAAGGATGTCAGGTGACACTGTCTCCAAACACTGCACTCACCTGAGGAGCCAAGGAGCATGAATGACAGGACTGGCAAGTGGCACACAGTACTCAGGGTCATGCCCTCACTGATTTAAGGACAAACCATAAAGTTCTGAACTTTAAAGTTCCACCACTTCCCTTCTGTCAGTATCTCCCGGGAGTCCAGCGCCCAGCTCATGAATGGACCTTTTGGGGACACTTCTCCATATTTCAGAAAAAAAATGTAACAAAATTCTGATGTCATGAGTGAAAGACAAGACAGCATACGATGGCTCTCCCATTTCTCTTCTTTGGTCTGCTCTTTCCACCATGCATGAAGGATGACTGTCTTAAGGAAGCCAAGGGGTCCATAGATACTGGCATCTAACAAACACACTAGATGCTATTCAAGTAGCACTATGCTCTGGATTCTTGAGAGTTCTTTTCTTTATAGCACTTAATGTTGGTCAGAATACTGCCCGTCATCTGATTGCCCTCCAAAAGCATCTCCCAGGGTTCCCATGGCTCTTCTGCTGCCTCAGACACATTCACTATCCTGAAGGGGAAAACTTCTATTTTAAAGGGTTTCATATTCATATTGGGGTTCATCAGGAATGAGACACTGATTCAGGCAAATTATATCCCCATAATCCTATCTTGGTATACAAAAAGCCTCAGCAGATGTGTGGGATTTTGAAGTTCCTGATGAGCCACTTGGAAATCTCTTACATTTATATGCATATACACTTTATCCTGTGAACTTTATATTATCTAGTAACTAAGTTGTTCAGTGACTTTAAAGAACTACTAAATTTTAAAAAATCTATAAGGTTAGCTTGGGTTCAGGTCATCATTTGCATTGTGACAACAGACAGGCCATGCTAGATGAACTGGCTACAAAACTAAGTTTACAGAGCTCCCCACTAAGGGGATGAGTCAGCCCTCTGTGAAGGAGGTGACTGGATCTTCAGGTTTTGTTAAGCCCAATCATTTAAAAATGGTTTTAAAAGCCATGATCATTTTAACTAGGTGAGTCGGTCTCTGTATTATTCAAGGTTCAAGATTTGCTTCTGAATTCTGAGTCAGTCACAATGGGAGTCTTGGGGCCATGGATTGTGACCTTGCTGTGGATCCTTTGTGCTAAGATGTGGGATCCAGGCGATTTACAGAACGCAGGGAAATCTGAATGTGCCTGAGGCCTCTCTTGCATCTGCTCACTTGCCTTCATCACTGACAGTGTGTTGCTTTGCTAAACAATAAAGTGTTAGACATCCATTGCCTAGCACTGGTAACACCTCTGACGTGTGGCCCCAGGGACATGATTGCTGATGTCGTTTTTTTTCATGGATTTGGAGGGATCGTTGTCTAACTCACACAGGTGAAAGTCATTGAGCCCTTTGCAAGAGCGTACAAAAGAGTCTGGCTTTTTACACCGGAGAATTCCTATTAAATGAACTCTATGAATAAAGCTGTCGCAAAGTGGTAGAGAATGCCCCTCTGGCAAGCCCAAGAAGTGTGGGAAGCAAGTCAGAATTTCCCTGGGCCGCAGTGTCTACGGAGAACTCTAAACTCATCAACCTTTTTTTCTTCTTACTGGGCCATCACTGAGTAGAGGGTTAGGGACCGAAGTCAAATGACTGAATTGGTAGGTGAATACCACCTTTGTCCAGCACCTGCGGTTCTTGCGGCCCGAGTTTCACCTACACACTCAAACATTCCTCCCTGGAATCAGTTTGAAGAGCCTCTTGTTTCCATTCTGTTCTCTAGAGAGGTTCTTTTACAAATGAAAAGCTCTACAAAAGCAGTAACCACAACACAACACATGCTAAAATGTTAGGGAAATGGCAAAGATCTCTAACCCAACTGTAACGGGAAAGCAGTGGAAGAGACTAAGGAAGGTATTTACTGGTCACGGAGGGGCAATCTGAGGGAGACAACACAAAGTTTATCTGCTGTGGGGAAGCCTCAGGAGCTAATCTCAGCTAAGAGGGTGGGTGGGATGCTCCAGCAACAAAGAGAAAAATTCTTTCTCTGCTGTGAGATTGGATGGCATGCTTGTTCCTGTCCAAAGAAGCTTCAGAGAAAAGTGATGGGATTCAAATTCGGGCTCTCAGAGGTGTTCATTTGTCTGGTCTGTTAAGCAGTGCTTAGTGGGGTGCATCTCTTGGAAGCCTGGCAGACTGTGGCCTTTGCTCTCATGACATCTGAGCATTATTTGCCCTCCTGTCTTTATTTTGGCACCCTGGCTCTCAAAACACTGAGTTTCTGTGTGACACAGGAGCACTATTTTCTACCTTACTCTCTCCCCCTCCTCTGTTATCTGATCTCTCCTAATATAGGAATGCCCTTTGTCTCAAAGCCTCTGAAGCCTCTTCTAAAAGGTGATTGGGACAGGCGAGAGGGCTCAGCAATTGAGAGCATTGCTCTTCCACAGGATCGGAGTTCAATTCCCAGCACCTGTGTCAGATAGATCACCACAGCCTGGGACTCCAGTTCCAGGGAAGATAGCACCTTTGGCTTCCACTGACATTTGCACTCACATGTACACACGCACATAGAAACTTCAACACATAAATCAAAATAATAAAAATAAACCTTAAATAAAAGACAACTGGTGAGTGGTGTTACCTCAGGCTCTGTGGCCCAAGGATGGTTTCATGTTCAAAGCTTGTCGTTTGGAATATGTGTTCACATGTATGATCGTCCCTGCTTATCTTAACCTTTGGAGACAAGTGGACAGACACCATTACCATTATTTTATATTTGAAGATGCCGTCGCTCAGAGAAGCCCTTTGATTTCCCTCACTGGAATCCTATGCCTAGTCTGAATGAGGTTGGTGCCTGAACAGGGTTTCTCGGACTCAATTTCCATCTGGACAAACTCTAGCTCATGAAAAATTTGCCCCTGTCCTCTAACTATTCCAAGGAGGGAAAGTGAAACAGCACTGGAAATGTGCATCTCAAACAGCATCCTTTTCGATAATCACAAGTACAATTGAATATTGATCCATCTCACAACATCTCCTTGCAAGATTTTTGTTTGTTTTTTAACCTATGTTTTCCAAAAATTCCCCATAGCAAAAGAATTAGGCAAGTGCCAGTTTCTCTTTGTTAATTACCTTCTCGCAATGAACCTGAAGACCTCAAGCTTGGAAGAGATGAGGCTTGGAAATATGGGTCCACCTCCTATTCCTCCCTGTGGCTGGGGTTAAGTTAATGTCTTTGGCAGATGAAACCAGACTCCTTCTAGCTATGCTGGCTTTTGCTCTGTGAACTCTGCTCTCTTATTTATGATGGGGCATTTCTAAGACAAAACCAACGTTTGAGAAAGGTCAGCTGCCACAAAGAGCAGAGGGTTTCAGGGAAAATGACAGGAAGAAGATAAATGAACTGGGAACCATCATCTCGGCTGTGTTAGCCAGTCAACTATTCTTTGATAATGACCTATGGATTTCAAGCTCAGAGAAAGAGAGAGAGAGAGAGAGAGAGAGAGAGAGAGAGAGAGAGAGAGAATGTGTGTGTGTATGAGTGCACATGTATTGTGCTCTTATATGTGTTGTATGTACTTACTAGGTGTGCATATGTCAGTGTGTGTACTTGTATGTTTGTGCACCTGCTTGTGGAGACCTGAGGTATACATTATGTATTTTTCCTCATTCGAGTTCCATCTCTGTTTTATGTATTTTGAGATAGGGTCTTTTATTATTTATTATCAACCTGAGCCTATGGCTCTTAAACATGAACTTCAGGAATCCACCCATGGGAGCCCTGTCCCCTATAGTGCTGGAGTTTCAGGGCTGCAGACATCCACACCAGGCATTTTATGTAGGTTCTGAGGATTCGAACTCAGGTCCTCACACTTGTGGGGCAGACACTTTATCACCCAGGCCATTTCACCTCAGCCCTCTGATAGTTTCCATAGGACTTTGATCCATTATAAATGTCATTTCCATTGGAGCACACAGTAACGCTGAGAAAATGGCCCTGGCAATACAAATCTATCCAGAGGTAAATGGTCATGCAATACTTCTGCGACAGAACAGAAACTGTCAATGCTTTGGGAGGGCATTGGTAGGAAACGTGTCCAGAGCCCATGAGAGCCCGAAGTCTCCTGAAGCGGATGTGCATGCTCACTGAGCCCTTCTTAAGTTCATTGGCCATTATGATTTACTTGAGTATTATTAGGTGAATCTTATGGCAGCATCTATCATAAGAGACAAACTTCCTGTAGATTTACCATAAGGTTCTGGACTGTGTCTTTGAAATCAATATCATAAGATATTAATGTTTCTATATAGGTCAGTGCCAAAGATTTGCGGTGTGGCACTACTAAAATTTATTAATTTATAATAGCAGTAAGGATAATTCCTGGAAATTTTCACTCTTGCAAGAATAGCTGAAGGCCCTCCCCCTGTTTAAAAAAATGTGGCTCATTATAATAGTGATCTGCATATCCTGGGGGCTAAGTCATTTCCCTTGAAATGAAGCAACTCTAACAATTAAGTCTTGATAAAAAAAAAGTTGCCTATAACACCGGTAGTAATTTTTTCTCTTGCACCAAACTTATCAGATAAATTGTACTTAATAACTTGAAGAAAATTCAGGGCTTGTGAAAGATCTTAGTAAAACTTTATTCCTTTTTGTCTGATTAATGTCTTTTAAAAGTTTCTTTTATATATTTACATAGATGTATATTAAGCAAAAATACAGACACTTCTTGCTACGTCTTTCTCTTGGATGCACAGAGAACAAAGGAAAGTGCTTCCTTCACGTAAACTTTTCAGTTTTCCAACAAAAATCATTTTTAAGATTCATTTATTTTGTTTTATGTGTATTGAATGTTTTGCCAACTTGTATGGATATGTACCACACACATGCTTGGTGTTCAAAAAAATCAGAATAGGGTGTTGGATCCACTGGAACTGGAGTTACAGATGGTTGTGAATTTCCATGTGAGTGCTAGGAATTGAACTCTGCAAGGGCGACTAGTTTTCTTACCATTGAGCCATCTCTCTAGCTCCCCCTGCACCGTCATTTTTTTTTTTAACTATTCTAACTAAACTTGGCTGGGTTGTGGGTAAATTTCTATTTATATATCTATTATCAGTGCCCTGGAAACATGTCAAACATGTATTACGTTTTCACAAGCAGTGTGTAACAAATGTTGAAGAGGCTTTGACTTGGGCCCAACCTTACCTGCCTACAAACCTGGTTCCATGATTCACCAGCTACATTGCAGATAAGACATCCAACCTTCCGGGACCTCTGTTTGCTCACCAGTGAGCTTGGAGTGACAGTTTCTGGAGTGTAGATTTTACATGTGTGTGAAAGTGTAATATGAATACACAGTGCCTGAAGCACAGTTTTCAATAATAACGACTATTATTATCACCTCTGAAATTGAAATAATATTGAACAAATAAATAATGTTTATTCGCTGGTTACGTGATTACCATCATGTTCCCTGTTATCAAGAATTTAAGGTAGCATAGTGGAAAGTGCACACATCAGTAGATTAAAAACTTGAATTTATTTTTCACTTAAAAACACTTTTGTTTTATTTTTCATATAAGCAAGCTGGAGTGACAACACTAATGTAGAATGTTCTTGTTCATGCTTTACAGCTGTAAAGCTGTTGACGCGAAAGTGGTTATAACTAAAAAATAACATAGGAAAGCATTATTCATAAATTGCAAAATAATCTGCAAATGTTGATTACTATTTAAAGCATCTTGTTGTTGACACATTTGAAAATTTGTATTTACTTTGAATCCCACCAGATAAATCACACACAGAGGGACGCACCCCCCCCACACCAATATATACACATTTAGTTTTGACAGATCACCTGAAGGTCCTTAAGTTTTGTGTATAATTACTTTATGGTAATGTCTCCATAGAGCTATGTAATAAAATTCAGTATGAACACTATAAGCTCTATTGATTGACAGGTTAAAAGAAAAATCATAACATAAACAATGGGTAATGTCTGCAAGCTAGCATACTGTAGACAGAGTCTTTTTTGTGTGTGGTTATGATCAGGACTTCCAGGCTAGACTGTAGAGAATTGGTTCTGTCTCTTACCAGAGGACGATATGTAGCAGAATGCTTGGGCTTCTGAGTTCTTGTTTTTCCTGTGTAGACAGTGTGTGTGTGTGGGTGGTGGTGGTGGTGGTGTTGGAGACTGAACTACGTGATCTTTTTCTTAGACCTCTTTTAGATTCAGAATAAAATCACTTAAAGAAGACAGAGCTGAGGCTCTTGTACCTGTGAATGGATGGGTATGTGAACATTTTTATCTCTGCAGGAAACTTTTTTTTTCATTTTGCGAGGAGAAAATTTTTAAAATGTGATATGTGTTTGAAAATTAAAATTAAGATTAAATTGTGCCAATTTTTTGAGAAAAAAAACCCTTTGGCTAAGACTATCATATCCAACTCCAACCCTTAAGATACAGTCCCTGCTTTAAATCATAGTTCTCTTAATTAGGGTCATTGCTACAAATGAAAGCCGATTTGGGTGTTCCTCTAATAAGAAAATGCCAGTTACGGTATATTATCCAGCTCTACTTGCCGGGCATTGAATTTCCTGATATGGTCTGCTGGGAACCTTAAATGAACAAGAGCAATTATAAGCCTAAAGTCTGCAGCCATTTGTTGGCATTATCTCAGGATAATTTCCCTGAAACATTCATGATGAAATGCAAAGGTAGATAATTTAAAAATCCATTTAAAATAGCTGTGGTATAATTTAAGCTAAGGTCTCTCTCTATAGTGAACATTATAGCAAGACTGCATTTTGAGATGGATCTTTTACAAAGGATCTTTCCTTAGATCTCGCTGCCCAGGGAAGCACTTTAAATGAGTTTAAATAATTTTCTTAAGTGTTGTATGAGTAAAACAAAAGAATACAAATAGTTGTTTTCTGTTTAAATGAAGATCACCATTTTTTTTTTCCTTAAAAGCATTCTGCTAATGGCTCAACACTACCTAGAGAAAATGAAAAAAAATAATAAAACAAAAAAGCAAGAAAACCACTTATTTTTCCTTGGATTTTGCTATGTTAATCATTTAGTTGTTTCTTTTTCTTTTCATTTTTAGGTCCTTTGTGTAGCAAATTATTTTGTGGACACACAAATATTTGTTTAGAAAAAAAAACTTAGTTGCTTTTGCCTTTAATTCTCCCATATATTAAGTCCGTTCTTCTGTCAACACAAGGTCTCACCTTAAATGAAATAAAAATAAAACAAAAGTAAATGTTATAAGATTTTTAAAAAAGTAAGTAAATATTAAAATTAGCATGACACGCCCATGAATTTTTGTAACTTCATTCTCATTCTGAATTTCTCTTATAATTCTTGAGCAAGGAGCAGATATCAAGTCTAGGGCTCGATGCTCACTCACTTTTTATTGTCAGTCTCTCCACTCAGAAAATTATGTGTTTATAATAGCAGTTCCGGTGCAGGCCTCACGCTAATAAACGACAAGATGGGCCAGTAAGGCACAGGGTGAGCCTATTACTGAGAACAATCCCTGTCCTGAGAACAAAGCAACATTTACATTTATTCTGAATCTTTCTCAGGATGTCAACCATTTTAATGATTTGGGACCTGCCCCATGTTGAAGAGAGGCCACCCAATGCTTTCCCTAGATGCTTGGGACCCAAACAAAATAGGTCTCTTATTACACCTCACAGGTGTCACATCAGTGTGGATATGACTCATCTCTGAAGAAACTTACCTTTGGATAAAGCAAAAAAGGGTCACATTTAGAACTGGCTTTAAAGAGAACCACTGACAAAATGACTGACATATTGTTTTTCATTTCAATGGTGTCTTTATATATCGCGGCTCTGTTTTATGTCTTGGACATTTCTTTATGAGTTACTATAGAAGAGTTCTGTGAGGGTCGCCCATCAGAAGTGAATTTTGGTGCCTTGTGATTCTTCAAATTCCAAGTTACCACATTGCCTATCATGCCCCAGTCATTTGCCCATGGCAGTTTGTCGAGAATGGTCACTAAATGTGACACAGTGGAACAATGAATAATGGTTAACCTTTTCCAATGATCGGACTGTGAAACTCATTTTGCTTATACATCCCAGATGTTGGTTGGGTATGAAGTCATTATTCTTCATGTTGCAAGGTTCATAGACTCTGTGAATCTCCTGCCTTCATTGGGTGAATTGACTTTGACTAGGTTTAGCCTAGGCATTTCAGTCTCTAATATTTCCCCCAGTAAGGATTTAGTTTCTCATTTGCTTTCCCCGGATCCTGGCCCTAACCATGCTTTCCATCCCTATTTTCCACCTGACAGTTCAGTCTTGGCATCCAATTGCCAGCTCCTTTCTTGTCACATTGGGCACTGTCATTTCCCCGAATCTTCCACATACATGTCATACCGTCTCCATCCTGGCAAATGAGACTTTAGGGGCAAAAGAGGAGTATTTCTGCTCAAAACTGAACAACCTTTGTCAATATTAATAGCTAACTCAGATGCTGATATTCTAGCATCATCAAAAAATCAAAATTATGAGTGTTTTATTTATACTTACAAGTTATAGACCAGAATAAAAGATAATAGCATGTTGTAAGAAGGAAATGGTGAAGAGTCGGTGTGTTTTGGATAACCATCTTTCTTTACTACACTGCCATCTCTCCCTCAGCTTGTTGCTGTTACAGTAAATAATTAGAGTGGTAGCAATTCTGGGCCATTTCATGTGAACATTGTTAAAGGACATGGAGGTGAAGCCAGCAAACATAAAGTCTAGTGAGAAGCAGGAGCAGAGATGGCTAATTACAGATGTTCAAATGCATTCTTTGCCTTCTCGAGACAGAATTTTTGTTTGATAATTAACAGAGCTACAGGGCCCATAACATTCCCTGACTCTGAAAGTATTGATCCCTCTGTCTCTTGCTGTCACATATGTTCTTCCTGGGTCTTCCTCCCATGAGAATTGTGATGATTTCATAATTGAGAGGGGGAATAAAGGATGGATGTAACCACAGCTGGCCAGCTTTGCAGGGACAGCTGGGAGAGAAGCTAAGTCAGAAAGGGTTCTCAACTGTCCAGGCAGTTTTGTCTCTGTATTGCATATTTTAGTCTCAGTTTTTGGTGGATTTTCACAACCATAGATCATCAAGAGAAAGTTTGAAACAGTAAAAACACTCACACATACAACGTACAAGTGTATGATGCAATTGATTCTTTAAAATTATTTATTCTTTAAAAAAATGATTTTCAGTCAGATTCCCTGTGCTTAGCCAAATGAATGGCATGAAGGACAACTAGTTTTACGACTGTGACCCCAGATCACGCTCTGGTCCCTTCATGTGACCGTGAATTTGGAAAGGAAAGTTTGGATGGAAGCTGATGCTTCCTGGAAAATGTCTCATTGCTGATCTTTCAGGAGCCAGGATAGAGCTGAGCAGACTCCATGGACTTGGGCATGACACGTGGTGTGTGTGTGTGTGTGTGTGTGTGTGTGTGTGGTGTTGTGGATTCCGGTGCAAGGGAAATAGGCTGCTATGAAGGCATCTCAGAGGCAAGCTGTGTGTCCAATTCATCCTAGGACCACTCAGAGAAAAGAATCTCACCTGGAAGATATTTGGGCCACTAACAGGCAGTTCATGTAGTTCTTGACTCCATCTAGAATTGTCTATTGGCAAGCGGTTGCCATGGATACTCTAACCAGTATGAAAACATGGAGTATTTGATCTCCTGTAAGTGGCACTCATACAAACCAAAGGTCAAGGAACAGATGGAGTGGGAACACACAGGACTTTGCCTCCTATATAAATCAGATCTTTTCAGAATATAAAGATCTCATTTTAATACTAGGGAATATTTTAGTCCTGAAGGTGCAGTTCCAAGTTGAATATGTTGACTGAAATGATTTTCCTTTGAACTTAAAATTTTCTTGAGTATGACTTTTTAATATGAACCTAAATGAATTATTATTGCACCTTCATGTACACACACAGAGACACACACACACACAGACACACACATGCACACACACACACACACACACCTTGGTTAGGCTTCCATAACCAATGAGCTCTATGGTGGCAGGATTGACCAATGGTGAGTTGACTCTCTTTGAAGAAAATGTGTCTGCTTTGAGCATGAGCGGTCTAAAACTGATTAAGCTAGCTAGAATTTGAATTGTATAGTTTGAAGGCTGTCAAAGACAGGGAAAGATGCGGACAGGATCTTGCAAATACTGTACCATTTTATGTAAGGGACTTGAGCCTCAGAGGGCCTTGGGACTTATGGGGGTGGATCGTAGAGATAATTCGCTATGGCCACAGGACAACTCTGTCTCTATCTCTCTGTGTGTGTCTGTGTGTGCATGTGTGCGTGCTTGTGTGCATGTGTATAAGTACAATAAAACATACTCCAGGAATTAATAAAAGAAGAAAAGAAAAAGAGAAGTTTAATCTTAAATTTCAGTGCTTCATTCTACCATACAAATGTTCTAGAGAACTGTGATGTTGAGAAGAAGAACAGTGAGGTACAGCAGTCGTCACTACTAGATATGGATGAAGGAGGAGGGCCACAGTGTCAGTCACAGGAGAATAAGGTCCGCTCAAGTTTAACAGTGAAAGTCTGGATGCAGATGGAGCTTTGGAAACTGTGATCTAACTTGAGGCCAACAACTCAGGGAGGGAATGAGCTCTCTTGGATGTTCCCATCCGTGGGACACCTCTGGCCTTGCTGTCCACAGCAGCTTGGAGTGCATGGCTCTCAATGTTCTCAAGTGCCACCTGCCTGTGCCGCAGCTGCAACTCTACCACGAGGTTCTTGGATTGATTCTTGACATCTGGCACAAGTCATCCACACAGTTCAGTCCAGTGTTGAGGAGCAGCAAACGTGCCAAAGCCTGTCACTCACCCTGTCTGCATGCTGGGCTCCCTGCACCCTGGATGAACCAGCCTCATTAGAATGTCATTTCAATGTCCTTATGGCTTTGAACATATTGGTTGCTGGTTTGCTTCATTTTATTTCAGTCAGAAGCTTGGACAATAATTTGCTTCTTTGTATTCCACGGGACTTTTTAATGATCATCTCTGAAGCCGAGCTGGTTCATAACCTCTGTGATCGCAAGGCTTGGCATTTTTCTTCCTGAAGCATGTAAGTGAACAGGCAGGAATCTGTCCACACCATCAGCTCTAGTCATGAGGCCTTTCATCCTCCTCTCTCCCACGCGTGCCCTTACTGCTCTCTACCCACTCCGAATGCAGGTCTGTCAGGAGCAGCTAGAGGTGGACATCAAAGCTTGTTCTCAGCCAGCGGCTTGCCTCTGATGCTAAAGTGCTGGAGAGGGGGCAGGGGCTGGGAGCGCCCTGCTGCTTGAATGGTATCTTTTATGGAAGGAGCTTGGAGAAAACTTCCCACTGTGCTTTCTCAGTAGAGTGGGCATGTGTGGTGCAGAGTTGGGTCTGAAGGATATCAGCACTCTCTGTTTACAAACAAGAAGCTTAATTTAGATGACAAAATCTTCTGTCTGGTATTTCTCTGTGCTCATCCATGTGGAAAAAATAAAGAAAATGCCTGTTCAAGGCAAGCAGGATGCAGAGTGAGCTTATTAACTCTTCAGGCTGAATCATAAAGGCAGCAAAAGGGCAATTCAGATTGTTACTTACCATTCCATACTTTCAGAAATAGGGGCTGGAGAAATGGCCCTACTGATAAACTGCTGGCTGCTCAAGCCTGAAGGCCTGAGTTCAGATCCCCAGCACCAGAAAGGCGGGTCTGTCTGTGTTTTTGTAATCCTGGTGCTGTGGCGAGAGAAGGACTCCTGCAGCTTGCTGGCCAGCTAGCCTAGCTGAATTGGTGAGTATCAGGCTCAATGAAAGATTTCTCCCCAAAAGTAAGGTGGAGAGCAATTAAGGAAGATATCAAATGTTGACCTCTGGGTTCTACTTGCACATGTATCTGCATAATACAGGTTCAAACACAGAGTAAAATGCATAATACATCACAGGCATCCATACACGTATGCACACGCATGCACACACATACACTTTATGTTTATGATAGTCTGCTGAGAGCACTGTGTGTAAATAGCAAGCAGATCATGTCACTATCTAACCAGCGTCTTCCCAGATAAATCATCCAATCTCTGACATACATGATCATGCCTCCTTTCTCCTAATTGTGTTTTATGGCAAAAAAAATAGGTTCAATGATAATTAGTAAAGGGAAATGTGGGATATGGAAGAAGCCCTGAGTATGTGAAGTCCTTAATAAATGGGTTCCATTGACATGAATATAGCCATGTCAAGGACCGCATACACATGGTAAAATGGCAGAGCCTCTGCCCTCTCCCCAAAACTGTCTCAGAATGCTGACAATGTTTTCCTCTGGTCCACCATGTTCAGATGTTGGTAGAGTAAGCAGAAAATGCCCACCATAGCTTCCTCCACCCAAAATATTTATGGCCTGCAGATCACTCCCTAACTCAGACTGTTCCTACTGAGATTAACTAAACCCATCTTCTTGTTCATGTGTATATAATAGACTCCTTGTTTGTCCATATATAACAACCCAACTCTCCTCTCAGTTGTCTGTATCTGCCCTGCCTCTCCGTTCAACTGTATCCAATACAAATGCTGAGTTCTGGAGCACTGAGGTTTTACCCTCAGTGATTTCAGTCTGACAAAATCCACAAATTGCAGGTTTTCTGTGTATCCTCGTGTCTCCATGCTTGTCTTTTTTTTTTTTTTTTTTTTAATTCTTTTTCTACTCCAGTCTGGTTCTTCCCTGGAGCCATGTTGGACATAGCAGAGAAAACTCCAAAAGTGTTTTTGAGACTTTGGGGTTGCCAGCACTGCTGGAGAAAGGCACAGGGTTTTTTTTTTTTTCCCAAAGACAATCAGTTCAAAGGGGCCATTAAACAGACAAAGGCTTTCTGGCAAGGTGGCAGATAGAGGTGGTAGATGAGTCTCATTGTTGAATAAGTCTGTACTTCTGCTGAGAAAGTTTATTAATTTCTTAGTAACAAAAAAGTGGTAGAAATCTAAGATACAAAAGAAGGCATAGTAGGCCAAATTCTTCTTCTTCTTCTTCTTAGGGAAATAGTTTAATCTTTCCTAAGTTAGGTGAAATATAACATATTATGAGAGAAAATCCCTTCTGGTACTTAGGAGAGGTGAGATACTCCTATACCAGTTTTATAGTTTGTGTGGTTTCCAATTTAGGCAGTGTTTTTTTTTTTTTTTAATCCCCTCTCAAATTGGCACATGTATTTTCCAAAGTTCTTGGAAGCATGTTTTAGATGAATACTTGGGGTGGGGTGGGTTGGTATTATAGTTCTCATTGAAACCTTATATGTCTGAAAACTTACTAGCTTAGAGAAATATCCTAGTTAGGGTTTCTATTGCTGTGACAAAACACCATGACCAAAATCAACTTGAGGAAGTCAGGGAAGGAACTCAAACAGGGCAGGAACCTGGAGGCAGGGTCCTGGAGGCAGGAACCAGAGCAGAGGCTAAGGAAGAATGCTACTCACTGGCTTGCTCGGCTTGCTGTTGCAGAGTTCCTAGGACCACCAGCCCAAGGGTGACACTGCTGTGAACTGGACTCTTCCATAACAACTTTCAATCAAGAAAATGAACCACAGACCAATATGGTGGAGGCATTTTCTCAAATGACCTTCCCTCTTCTAAATGACCCTGGCTTATGTCAAGTGAATATAAATCTAGTCAGCACAAGAAACTGTACGAGACTGGACATTTATGACTGGAACAGCCTCCTGTTTACAGATAAAAATGAAAGCTGAATGGGGAATGTAAGCGTAGAGGACATCGTTTTGCATATTTACAGTTAGGGAAACGGTTATCCATTCTCCTTAGTTGAGATACACTCTTTCTTTAAATCCAATGTAAACAGCTTGCTATGCTAAGGCTAGACCAAAGAAACCCAATGTATTTAAATTGCAAGAAAAAAAAAACGGAGGTTCTGGAAATCCACAGAGGACATGTCTCTGAAGGAGGAGAGGCAGCTCTCAGAGATATTTTTACTCTTAGGTATAGAAACACTGCAAGTAATTATTTTTTTCTGCTTCTGGCTATTTGTATGTTAAGATGTACTCTTTAGCATTCTCTACCTCTCTTGAAGGCACAAGGTGAGGCAAGTATGCAGATACTTGTACTGTAAAGTACTTCAGTGCTCACTCGTTAGTAGTGGGATTCACTGCCCTTTGAGACACGCTGTGCATAATTTAGTGTCTGAAGCTGTATGTTGCCTCAACTTTCACTCATAATAAAAAAAGCAACAGGGCAATACTTAATATATAAACAAATCATTTTTTTTATAACAGGGAGCTAAATGGCATGATAAAATAGCATATAAAGTGATAGTTATTCTACTTTTTAAAAGGGATTTTGTGTGTGTGTGTTTGTGTGTGTGTGTGTATGTGTGTGTGTGAGTGCGTGTATGCCACACTTGTTCAAGTACCCGAGGAGGCCAGAAGAGGGTGTCAGATCCTCTGGATCTGAAGTGAAAGGAACCAGTGAGCTGCCTACTGGGAACTCAGCAGCAACTCTCTAGGAGAGCAGCAAGCATCCCTAGTCACTGAGCCATCACTCCCACATCCTGCTGTTTTATCATAGTCTGCAGAGGCCTCAATAATTGAATTCAATAAGCTGAACATATTAAAATATAAAATGTGACTGCTTTTTATTTAGTTATATTATTGGCAAATATTGTTTTATTGTAAGGTTGTAGCATGTGATTGCAATGATGTTGCTTTATAAATCTCACTTTCCCACTACTCATCCCCTGTTTGTGTATAATACAGGGTGGCATTTTTTGCATATTAACCTTATAACTTGCAATCTTTAGAAACTCTTTCATTTATTCTTATCGGTATTTTAGATTGTATCTGATTCTTACATGGACAATTACATGATCCGTGAGTGGAACAGGAATTAAAGTTTTCTTTCCCATATGGATTATTTTGCTATCCATTATCCAGTTGGCTAAATCTGCCATAAAGAGGAAAAATCTAATAGACATTGTTAGAGGTGGCACTTCTGTTTTATCCCTGAATTAAAGGAAAAAATGTAGTATTTCATCATTAAATACAATGGGCTATGGGCTTAGAGAATACTTTCTCTGGATTCTTAAATTTAAGGATACTCTTATTGGTCCCTAGTGATTTAGATTTGTTCTCCTTTTGAGATAGGAGGTATTCATAAGTGCAACAGGATTTGGTCTGCCAAGGCTGAAAAGAAAAACAAGTTTATTTTAGAATCACTTTTATTTCTAATTAGTCATGTGTGTGTATCACAGGGGTGTGTGCACATGCAGTAGCTGAGAGTTACATCGTATCTGTAGGCAGAGAGAGAGAGAGAGAGAGAGAGCCCCAGTGGCACACTTCCTCCAACAGGGCCATATCCCTTAATCCTTCAAACCTCCCAAACATATCTACTTCCTAATGACCAAGCATGCAAATGTATAACTTTTGGTGGCCATTCTTATTCACACCACCATGGTGTGGGATTCCCGTCTGTATGCTGTGAATATGTTTTATTACCATTGTTAATAAAGAATCTGCTTTGGCCTATGGCAGGGCAGAATAGAGCTAGGTGGGAAAACTAAACTGATTGCAAGGAGAAAGAAGACAGTCAGACGGATGCCATGAAGCAGTCAAAGGAGAAAGATGCCAGAATCTTACCTTGTAGCAACACATAGATTAATAGAAATGGGTTAATGTAAGATATAAGAGCTAGCTAGGAATATGCTTGAGCCATTGGCCAAACAGTCTTGTAATTAATATAGTTTCTGTGTGATTATTTGGGTCTGGGTGGCCAGGACACAGGACAGTCTCCGTTTACACGACAGCACAGACACAACAGGAGTGATGCAACATGAAATTACAGACACTATGGCAGCATTCACAAGAGCTTCCAAATTCAAGCCAGACAAAATCCAAACACAGAGAAGGGGGAAGTGGACAAAACTTCCCATGTCTAACAAAGAAGATATTTGCAATTAATATCTGCTGAGAAAGGGGAGATAAGTTTTCTCTAATAGAGTGACACAGGATATATCAACCACATTCCAGGCCAGGTCCCATGGCCAAGAATGGTTAGCACAACACAAAACAAGCTCCATAGTTTTTCATGTGCTTTTGTTTTGGTGGATTTTTTTGTTTTTTGGTATTATTGATGATTTTTGTTTGCTTTGATTTTAAATTTTTTCATCTTTGTTTTCAAGAGAAGAAATACTTAATACAAATAATTTTACATTCTTTCTGTAGTGTCTTGGGTGCATGGCGTGGTGCTCTTGCAGAGATTAGAGGAGAATTTGCAGATATCAGTTCTTTCTTGTCATCATATGGTACCCAAGGATTAAATTCAGGTCATGATACTTGTTAACAAAAGCCTTTATCCACTGAGGGATGTTTCTGGGCCCAAATCTTTAACTATAATTATGAGTTTTGGATATATCTGCTTGCAGTTCTGTATCTTGTCACTCTCTTGATAGGTACATGTATATTAGTGCTTTTTATGAACTGTTAGTGAATTGTCATTCTTTCCATAAAGTTGTGCCCTCCTATTTCATAGCGACATTTTGTCAGCAAATACAATTTAAATTATATGATGAAGGCATCTTCCTATTTAGTAGCACTGTGCATTCTTTGCATTTTCTTCTCTTATTTATGCATTGATATTTCAAATATATTTCTTGTAAGATTCATATGATTAAATATTGTTACTTTGCTGAAGATAATCATTTCTAGTTTTCAGTCAACCTTTAGGTATGGTAGCTACTTTTATTTTTTATTAATAAACAAAGCTCAAGAGTCAGATATTAGGTACAAACCTGATAGAGTCAGAGAATAATGAAGAAACGATCAGCTGACCTTCCTCTCTACCTTCCTAGATCAAAAAGGCCCATGAATCTTTCCAAATCCCTTCCTTATTCCTCCCTGCATCTCTTTAGCTCATCTGGGCAGACCAGAAAACTCAATGGTTCATTCTGGCTCAGGGAACATGGCCTCCACCCTCTGAATCAAGGTTTAACTCCATTGGCTGTCTTGGAACAACAATACAAGCAAATCTCCTGCATAATTTAGACTGTTTAACTGAAATGATTGCCAAAATGATTGAATGTGATATATTTCTATAGCTTTTCTCTGCTGTTCTTCCCTCTGTCCCCATTTAATTTTTATGACCTCTTTTCTTGCTGCTGCAGCTTATTAACTCTGTGTCTTTTGTTCGAGGCTGCTCTAGAGTTCATTGCCTTCATTTTCAACTTATCACTCTTTAGGTGCAAATATTATCATGGTATATGTTGTTAGAGTTTTCTTTGTTGTGACAAGCATAAGAGGGATATATTATAGGAGGAATTGTGTGTCTGCTCATGGTTTCAGAGGTTTCTATTAGCTGCTTCTGTTATTTCTAGGTCTGTGATAGGCCCAGTGTGCAAAGCTTCTCACCTCGTGGTAGTAAGTGGAAACAGAGAGGGAATGGTGGAGATGACGTAAATACACTACTCAAGAATGAAGTTCCTCAAAAACTGTCCTGAAAAAGAAATAAGCGACAGGGCAGTAGTGTTGCATATCATTAAAACCATCACTCAGGAAGCAGAGGCAGGAGGATCTCCGAATTTGAGGACAGCCTGGTCAACAGAGCCAGTTCCAGGACAGCCAGGATTATAAAGAGAAACCCTGTCTTGAAAACAAAACAACAACAACAACAACAACAAAACAAACCAACAAAAAGGGAAATAGGTATGGAGTTCCATCAGGAACACCAGTTAATTTTAGTTACATGCAGTGTTTGGCTAGTAAAAAAGCAAGTGCATGAATGAAAAAAAGCAGAAAGAGTGAGAGAGGTAAATGTGGGGGGACGATGTGCTCTTTTAGGTGATGTAATTCTCATGAGGCCTCACCTTCCATAGCTTCTGCACCTCCCAACAGTTCATTCAATAATGCTTCAGTAAATGGATAATTCTATTGATTAGGTCAGATTCCCCATGATCACTGGCTTCCCAATGTTCCTCATTGGATACTGAGCTAGTGATGAAGCCTTCAACACGTGAGCCACCTGGAATATTTCCTAGCCAAAGGACATATGTCCCAGCAGTATCCTTGTTAAAATATATTGCAAAACCCTTACTTTGTTGTCTTTCTTGTTCACTTACCTTATGTAATTGTTGTATATTACACATAGTGCAATATTGCATATGCACATTAGTATTGTACATGTTATAACTCCTTCCAACATCAATATTTTCAAAATGATTGTTTCTTTCTATGCAGAAAATCAGAAAATGTAATCAAGGGCCAGAGAGATGGCTCAGTGTTTTAAGGCATCAGCTACTATGCCAGTTCACTTGATTTTGCTCTCTGGGACCCATATGGAGGAAGAAGAAAACACTGCCACAAATATCCTATGATCTCTGCTGACCCTCCCCCACATGCACACATGTGCATGTGTACACACACATACATACACATCAAACAAATAAATATGATAACTGTTTAAAATGCAATTGAAATTCTGATGTGAGAGACAGAAACCTTTTAGTATGGTGGTTATATTTGTTGTCTTTCCTTAGTTTGTAAAGGACTATATTCTTTTCTGCTATCATTTTACTTTTGCCTGAACAACTTAATAAATATTTATTTTTGAGGGTTACTTATTTTTATTGTGTGTTTTGCCTGTATAGGTATATGAACACTGTGTGTCTGCCTGGTGCCTACTAAAGTTAGTAGACGGGGCCAGAGCCTCTGGAGCTGGAGAGGAATTGTGAGCCATCACGTGTGTTCTGGGAATCAAATCCAATCATCTGCAAGAGCAACGGAGATCATTGTTCCACCATGTCAAACAACTTGTTTTTAACAACTACTGTAACATAAATATGCTCTCGTTGAATTCTTTTGGTTTTTGTATGTCTATAGAGGCTCTTATTTTGTCTTCATGTATGAAGAAGATCATGTGTAGTACTAATTCTTGCTTAAAAGAAAACTTTCCCTTTTCATGATTTAAAGATAATGCCCACTGTGTTCTGGCATAAGCCATTTCAGAGAAGCCTATTTCTTTATTTGTCTGTAAACAATCTTTGACTTCAACACTTCCAAAAAATTGAACAAGGATATCTTTTGGTGGCTTTTGTTATGTTTTTGGTTTCTGGAGTTTTTTTTTTTTTTTTAGAGTTTTGAATGTGTAAATTTAGTTTTCAACAAATTCAGAAAAGTTATCTCATTATTTCTTCAAATAATTGCACTGATCTCCTGTCTTATATTCTCTTGCAGGCTGATGGTAACTATTTAAAATTACTCTTTGTTTCACTGAATCCCTGCTCACAATATTCACTTACTCTGATGTGTGTGTTTTCTCTTGGATTATTTTGTTTTCAAGTTCACTAAACTTTTCCTTCCCACTTACCTAATTTGGCCCTAATCTAATCTGCTGCATGTATCATCATGTCCATTGTGCTATTCAACTCTAGAAGGTTAAATGTCCCATGTCCCTTAACATGGACACATCTTTCTTTTTATGTAAATATGCATAATATGTTTACAAAATTCTTTAATAAACACTCATCTCCTTTATTACTGTATTTTTATTACTTTTATTGTTGGTTGTATTTTCCTGCTTTTTTAATTCCTGGTAATCATTTATTGAAATACAGATTTTATGAAATTTTCCATATTAGTATCTGGATATTTTTGTATTTGTGTAAATATTCTTGATCTTTTCAGGCTGATCATCTAGTTCGATTTGCCTGCGAGTATCCTGATTTTTAACTAAACTTGTATCTCAGGAAGGTTTCAAGTTGTTTTGCCCTGACTACAGAGGGAGAAATTGATTCATTTTGGCTTGTACTCAGGGACCAGTGCAGTCCCCTGCTAAAGCTACTTTCACTGTGCTCCTGGGTTTGTTTTGAGCTGTGGACCAGAGTCATTTCGAATTAACTGTTTCCTAGACTGGCCATGGGAATAAGAGTGGCAGTCACTCAAAGGACTGTTCCCAGTGACATTTCTGTGGGCTTTGCTTGCTCTTCAGTCCTTTCCAACCTAGTACTCAGAAGTACAAAGCTGATGACTCACATGCAAGCTTTGCTGGTGCCTAGAGCCATCTGGGTAGCTTCTTGTCTGGGATGCTGCCCAGTGTGCTTTAGCTGCCTTGGTCACTCTAAAGCCCCATGTGTTCCCTTGTCTTAGGGAACCATTGGGATCTGACAGGTTTCGGTGGATATCATCAACTCCGCTTATTTGTTCCTTCTCTGAGGAATTCCCCTCTGTGGTGTCTGTATCTATCATCCAAAAACAGATGCTTCACACAGTGTGTCCAATTTCACAGTTTTAAAATGTGGGACAGTGAATTCCATCATTGTTTTTTTCACCTTGGTCCATATCAGATGCCTTGTGACATTTTTAAGACGATCTTTTGGTCAGACTCAAAGAGATGACAGACAAATGTACCCAAAATGATATAAATATCAACCACGGTATTTTAGGAAGAAAACTGTGTCAGTGTCAAAGCACCTGACTTTAAATCTCACTGTCATTTTATACAACCTGAAACCCTTCAGTATGTCACAGCATCCTCCTGCCTTTGATTCCTCCTCTGTATAGTGTCGGCATTAAAAGATGCCATGTTATCAGATTGGATGGAAATTCTGTATTTTTATGTTCTTTGTGAAATGAAAAACTTCAAGCAAATGGGTCTTATTTTAGTTATTATTTAGCCTCCTGCAATAAAAACAAAATCACAAGAGCTTTCTAGTCTCATGTAAAGCAACATCAAATACATTATTATACAGCTTCAGCTGCATTATTTACAAAAATGCTTTTATGTCTGGGGATTTAATTTGAATACCATAATAATTTAGGGTACAATACGTAGAACAATGTCAGAAAATGTAGAAATTAAAGTAATTTCTTTAATGGTCACACAATCAGTGTTCAGCAGAAATAGGGCTCTGCTTTCTATCATAATATAAAATAACAGTTAATATTTCATGGTGCTGGTTAAAGAAAGAATTACAAAGATTGGGACATTTAATGGTAGTTTCTTTCTGTATTCAAGTCCAGAGTTGACTTATAAATATGTGAAGAATAAGAGAATCCAATGGGTCACATGTATTGTATCATAGCTTATAGATGTGTACATCACCCAGTTACATCCGCAGGATTTCCTAATAGCATACAAGAGACCGTATCCCTCAAGTTATTTTCTGATGTGGGCAGATGCTGTGGATTCCTTACTCAGGGGTCACAGTCATTCTTGAGGGCAGACACTGAATTCATTCAGATTTCCTCTGACCTACTTACTTCAATTCTGGGGTACGTACGCATTGTAGTAAATCAATGAGAATATTATACTATTGAGAGTAATCATACAGGGTGGTAAGTGTAGAGATCAGTTGTTCTGGTCTGCAAGCACACCAGTGTGTGATTACCCAACTGAGCATCACTCAACCATTATGACAGTGGCAATGGTATTCTTCTTTTACTTTTGGTTATACCGACACCATGACTTTTTTTACATGTCATATAGAGTTGTGAATTTTTATGTTTCTTAAAACAAACAACTTTGGCTTGTTTATCCTATCTGCTTTTCATTTTTTTCACCACTTATTATTTTCTTTTGAGTTCTATTTTTATTAATTAATGGGCTGATAGGACACCCAGGTTAGTAAAAATGTAAAAACCAAATTAAGAATTGAAAGTTCATTAGGTAACATCATCATCTCATTGACCATTTAAATTTTAATACTTCATTCTACAAATTATAAAGCTTTCATATTTCATATGTTTGAATCACGTTGTAAATAACATGTATTAAGTAAAAGGGGGCAGCAAAATTAAGTACACTAAAATTTTAGTAAGAGTTTTAACATACAAAGACTAAACTTTTATTCCAGATTTGCCAGCCTTAAAATTGTACAAAATAAATTCATTCATAAATATACATATATACCAATAAGCAGTGTTTTAAACTCAACTTACTGATATAAACTGTAATCACTCTTGATCTGTTATTTCATATATCAACATTACTTTTAAGTCTGTTGGCTTTCCTTATGTTTGTGTTGTAAATACTATTGAAGAACATGGAGGTCCAACATTTTATGGAAAAGTTAGTCATAACTGCAGAACATGTCAATTTTTAAACTTAGATACATTTTTTGCAATAATCAATGCAATAATTATCTGACCTTCATTGTGATCATCTCCATGCCATCCTTTTGCTTGTCTCCACAAATGTATTTTGAAGGCAAAACCACTAAAGCGCCTGCTATAATCATCATGTAAAGACATGGACTCATTCTGTATTTAAAACAGTTTCTTTTCTGTCAAGATAAAGCTAATTCATATCATGGATATTAATATTCAAACCTTCTGGGCATTGATGATTCATGCCTCTAATCCCAATACTTGAGGGACAGATTTCTGGGTTCAAGGCCAACCCGGTCTACAGAGCAAGTTCCAGGATAGCCAAGGCTATATAGAGAAACCCTGTATCAAAAACCAAACAAACACAAGAAAATAACAAACAAACAAACAGAAACTCACCAGTCTTTATTTTATCTCATTTTCCATTTTTTTTTTTTGCCTCTTGTAGGTATAATCACCTCAAGAAAGACATTTCTTTCATGTTGTCATGCTCACTTTCAACTTGAGGAAATTTTGTTGCAGAGAAGGGAGATGCGCAAAGGGTTTCTAGGAAACTAATGGTTAAGTATTATAACTTTCTAAGAAATGAAGCTGAGATGGAACAACTGGACTGTGATCCACCTCATCCAGTTGTGCAGCAATTGTGACGTGTAGCAGGTTGCTTTAGGGTCAGTGACTCCTTTGTCTACTTTTCAGCTATAATGGTGGGAACCCTGCCTGGAATACTTGAGGATTCTTCTGTGCTTCACAGAATCCTGGATCCCCATTAACAGATTAGTAATTGGCAGTGGCATGAATCACTTCAGCACAGGGGTCACAGAGAAACTATAAATGTATACATAGCCATCATGTCTGTGAACATTTCACTGAATCCAAAACCAACTATCAATGGGATAGAGAACAAAATTATTTAAAGTGAAAGGGAACTGCAAAGTCATGCACAGTGTGATTTTATTCCCACTAGTCTCCAGATTCAGGTACAGCGCCCCATAATACAACTTTTCAGAGCTTTCTTGGACAGTTCTGGGACTTAAGACCATTCTAAGGTTCTTAGGAAATGATTTTGCCATATATACTTGGTAAAGGTGTCTAAATAGCTTATTTTATAATCTCTGTAGCACCACTAACAAATATGGTTAGGGAGTCTCTGACTAAATATGACTCTACTATCCAATTACTGCAATAAAACTTAAGGAATCCAAAATGGCCATGAGACAGCATTAGTTTTCAATTTAGGAGAACAATCATTTGATCACACGATAGTTTATCTCACTCCTAGCTTTAAAACTCATGGACATACAGATGCATATCCCATAGCAAAATGACCAGCATTGTAAGTGTGAGTATGTGTGATAATTGCACACTGATTCTTCTTTGCCCTCAGATTGGTATTATCCTTTTGGCTATAGGAAACCATCTCTATGCATTGGTAATAATGTTCTACTGTGTGCCACCCCTTACAGGGCAACATTTCAAGATGGTTGTCAGTCACTGGACAGAGTTTGGGAAAGTTAAAAGGCTATTCCAATATCCCGTCTTGTCAAATGCTTATAGACACTGTGATGACTTTTAAGAGAAAGACTCTGGAATTTGAACATTTGTTCCCTGTTAATGGCACTGTTTGAGGAGGTCTAGGAGATGAGGCCTCTAGAAGCCCATCACTGAAGTATGGTTTGCTGCTTCAAAGTCTGGAACCATTCCCTGTTTGGTCTCTTGGCTTCCTGCTGTGGTTTAAGATGTAAATTCTCAGTCTGCTGCTCCAGTTGTTTGTCTGCCTGCCACCAGGCTTCCTTGTAGTGATGGTGGTGGAGTCTAACCCTGTAGAACAGTATATCCAAATAAGCCTTTTTTTCTTTGAGTTGCCTTAGTTACAGTGTTTTATCACACTAATATAAAAGTAATTAACACATATGATAAGTATTACACCACTTCAACTTTCCTAGGAAACTGAGAAAAGAGAATTGTTTAAAATATAATTTCAAGAATTCTTTAATTTCCATCCAATGATGCCATTATTGACATTTCACCGAATTGTTGATGGATCCGTATAAATATTTGAAGATATATTATTTTGTATCAACTAATTTCAGTTAAAATTTTGATGGAATTCTTTTTATTTTACTTACAAAATGGAAACAAAGAAATTCTAAGTCAGTCATGGTAATAGACGTCTATAATATACCTTATAGTCAGGAGGCTGAGATAGACGAATCACAAACTGAAGGTTAGTCTTAGATACAGAGAAAAACCATGTTTTTAAAAGAGCAAAGAAAATTCCATGCTGGGTTATGTGGGACACATGTAGGAGAGATGTGAGGTAGCAGTCACCCTGAAGCATACACCTACTGTCCTATTAACTTTTCCTTGTCAACTTGACACCTCCTAGAATCACCTGAAAAGGGGATTCTAATTGAAGGAGTACACAGATCAGTTTGACCTATGGGCACAATGGTGGGGGATTGACTTAATTATTAATTGACTTAATATATTAATATATATTAGGAGGGCTTGGCCCACTGAAGGCAGCATTATTCTCTGGGCAGGTAAATGGAGGCTTCTGTCCAGCCTGATCCCACAACTGTTCAGTCCCAAAGAAACACAGAGGCTTAGATTGGTCATAAACTGGCCCATTAGCTCAGGCTTATTACTAACTAGCTCTTATTACTTAAATTAACCCATAATTCTTATCTATGCTTAACCACTTGCTTGGTACCTTTTCTTAGTGCAGCATTTTCAACTTGCTTCCTCTTCATGTGTGGTGACTGCAGACTGAGCCTTTCCTCTTCCCAGAATTCTCCTAGTCTGGTTGCTCCACCTATACTTCCTGCCTGGCTACTGGCCAATCAGCTTTTTAATTTTCACTTGGTACAAGAGCATTATCCCACAGCAGGTAGTCCTGGGCTGTATAAGAAATCAAGTATGAGATAGTGAGAGATCCAGCAAATATGCTTTCTGCTTCAAGTTTATGCTTAAGATTCTACTCTGATTTCTACCAATGATGGACTATGTATGACCTGGAAGTGTAAGCCAAATAAACCCTTTCTTTATTATTTATTTATTTTTATTTATTTTACATACTAGCCACAATTCCCCTTTCCATCCCCCTTCCTGTTTCCCCCATCTCCTCCCATCCACTCCTCCAAAAGGGTAAGGCCTCATCTAGGGAGTCTACAGTTTGGTAGATTCAATTGAGGCAGGACCAAAGACCCTCCCTCATAAATCAAGGCTGAGCACAGCATCCCACCATAGGGAATGTGATCCAAAAAAAAAACAGTTAATGCACCAGGGATAGATCCTGATCCCACTGTTAGGGGCCTATTAAACAAATAAAGTTACATAACTGTTTCCTACATACAGAGGGCCTAGTTCAGTCCCATGCAGTCTCCACAGCTATCTGTCTAGAGTTCGTAAGTTCCCAAGATCTTAGTTCAGTTCTCTGTAGATTTCTCCGTCTTGATCTTGATCCCTTGCTCATATTATTGCTCCTCCCTCTCTTTGACTGAACTCCTGACTCTTGGCCTGGGCTTGGCTGTGGATCACTGCATCTGCTTCTTTTCTCGTGTTACTTTTGATCAGCAAATGTTGTCACAGCATCAGAAAGAAAACTAGAATATTAGACACAAAATATATGTCATTGTGAAGCTATTTTGAAATGTGAATGGAATCTTAGATCCATTATCTTTACATCAAAAAATTAAAAATAGATAAATGAGTACAGTTTACTCTGAATGACCCAGTTTAGTGATGTAAAATATTCTGAAGAGTCACCAGGCCTTCCAGGAGCCTAGAGACTTCAGGGAGCTACTTGAAGTAGAGCAGTTCTCCTTCTTCTCCCACTCCCCTCTATGTCTTCCTTCTTGATTTCCGCCTGTGAACTAAAACTAAGCTGATATCCAGTGGGCTTCCCTTCTGTTGGGGAACTTCCGATTTCCTGCTAAACAAACTTTGAAACTGTCTACCCAGCCCCAACAACTGTATTAGCTTTTTTTAAATCTCTTTATAGCTGTGCATATATGCATACATGCATTCATATGTGTATTGCATATGTCCACATAGGTGGACACACATATATCTAAACTAGTCTATCTTTCTTCCTTTTTATTTCTCTGAGTACTGCTCATTCTGTTTTTCTGGTTGAACCCCAGTTTTTGCTCTGGCTATTGTACTCTAGTTTGAAGGATGTCAGTAGAAAGAACTGATAAAAGATATTCCCCCAACTTGTCAGGGTTTTGCTACTGCAAAATATACATGACAAAGTTCAACTTGTAGCTGGTCAGATGGGTCAAAATTCATCAACTGTATGCTTAGAATTTCTGCATCGGCTCTATGTCCATTTTACTTTCATTAAAACACAGAAAAGCAAATAAATTAAAAATGAAAGGTAGTTGGGAAAAAGAGAATTAGATATGAAATCCAACAGATTCAATATTGAACTAATAATATTTACTGAGAAAGTAATAGAATAAAATTATAAATGAAATAATTAACTTTTTCATTTCTAATGATAATAATTCCCAGTTTGAAATTATCCTCCCACAAGACTCCAAAGCAATAAATGAGAAAAGACCAGAAATTAAGCACTGTATTTTGGCATTTTAGAATGCCAGAGGCAAAGATTTTTAAAGCTTTTATAAGGAAGGAACAAATAACATAAATGTAGAAGAAAAATATAACCGTAATATTTGATACAATTGAAGAGAATAAAGTTAGAGAATATCTTTACAGTTCTGGAAGAACAGGATTTTAACTCAAGGCTGGGCTAAATTGTTAACTAGTTGTAAAAGGAAAAAGCAAAGAACTAGGACTCTAAATATTCTCACAATATTATCACAATATTATCCCCTTTGCTCTGAAACTGACTGGGAGGTATCCTTCCATTGAATAAAGGAATAAAAGTAATAGTAGAGGTGTAATATCTACATGGGAGTATGAATTTCCCATTGGTGATTTTATAGCAAATTGTTTAACTTGAAATAAGAAGGCTAAGTGTTCAGAAGTAATTTATGCTCTTTGTGTATATATATATAATATTATGCTTAATGTATTATATATATGTATTATATATATATTATGCTTAAATTAATTGGTAATTGAAATGAACAAGAGTTTAGGATTTAGGATAAAACTTGATGCAGGAGACTGTAAAAAGAATGTTGCATTCTCTAACTTCAGGAGAGAAGTAAAAATAGGAAGTTGGATGAAACTTTAAAATACAGAAAAGAAAACAATCACTTCAACAGCTACTATGAGCACTATTTAAATTAGCGGTCCTCATCCTTAGTGCTGGGACACTTTAATACAGTTTTTAATGTTGTGTTGACCCCTAACCATAAAATTCTTTCATTGATACTCAATAACTGTAATTTTGCTACTGTTATGAATTATATTGAAAATGTCTGATATACAGGATATCAGTTACGTGACCCAGCCCAAAGGTTCATGACTCACAGGTTGAGAACCACTGATTTAAATGTCGAGGAGAGAAGCAGTAAATAGTAGATTAACAAAAATTGTCCTATAACCTTATCCAGAAATTCAGTGGGGAGGTAAGTGGCTGTGTGTCTTACAGAATGACTGATAGATACTCAGTTCTTCCCTTCTGTAGCAGAAGTTCTGCAGCTGAGAAATTGTAGTGAGTTATTATCTATAAATATTGGGAAAACATCAGTAGCAGTAAGTAAAAGAGTTGGTAGCTGGTTCTGAGAAGCAAGGCTTTGTGGATGAAGAGTTAGTTATTCTTCCTTTAATGGCTTTTCCAGAACACGACTGGTTTTCTGTTACACAGTCAAGTACTGGATGAAGTTGAAGTAAGATAAACATAAACATATAGAAAATATTGGATTAAAGCTCAAATGCAATTAACTTTTGTCTGTCTGTCTATTTGTGTGTTTATTTATTTATTTGTTTATTTAATTGAGACAGGGTTTCTTCGTATAATAGCTCTGGCTGTCCTGGAACTAGATTTATAAACCAGGCTAGCCTCAAACTCATAGACGTCCCCCTGCCTCTGCCTCCCGAGTGCTGGGATTAAAAGCATGTGCCACCACTGCTTGGTGTAATTAAACTTTGTCAAATTATTATTCATTGTATAAATATTTGTTATTAGTATGTCACAACTAGAAGCAAAGATGATAGAGCCTAAAATCTTGTGAGAGTTCTAATATTTCATATGTGGGGACTAAGGGCAATCCCTGTGTCTACTTAGAACGTTGATTTGTCTGTAAAAGAACCAGTGTCCAGCTGCTCACTCCATGGAGGTCAATGAAGTTCAAATACATAAGAAGAATTCCCTTCACTATGACTGCTGCCATTATAAAGGAGGTTGCTTCTAAATGTCTAGCTCTTGAATGAGAGTGTGGGGAATTTTATATGAACTTAGATTCACACTGGCCTAAGTAATTTACTTCTTCCTGAGATAAGCCACCTAGGAGGCTTCATTTATCCATCACGTATCATCCACCTATTGGCCCATCCTTTCATTTGCTACAGAACTAAGACTATGGTGTGCAGGCGATGTTCTGGATGTCGGACTCTTGGTTGTTTCTTGTTATAGCCCTGGCTTGTCACCGTGCCTCCTTGACTATCATGGGTTTATTCTTGCTGTCTGTAGAAGGCAAGGAAATAGAAGCATAAATATTTAACCTTCAAAAAGAGACTCACTTACTGGAACTCTGACTGTATGTCCCAAGGTTATAAATCTTTCTGAGGTATCTCAATATGCATAAGAGGGTGAAACCACATGAATGACGGGACTAACTCTAACCTTTGATTGTTTAAAAGCAGTCTTTTCCTCCTTTAAGAACGGGGGGGGGGCTGAACCTACACACTATTGTCAAACTCACATGATTAAATTTATCTTTTAAAGTGGCCCCAGCATTTCCCTCTCCTGCATTCTAAAATTTATATCAAATCTGTCAAGGAGCTGAAAGGAAATGATATTTTATGGCTGTCTATGGGTTTTGCTTATACAGGCGAAACACATTTCTCTTTGTTCACTCTGAGCAGAAATACAAAGTCCCTATCTTTGACTTTCTGTCAATAAGAGGGCAGAAGGAGGTGCCCCAGCACCAATGTAACTTACAGATTCCTCTAGATTTAAGGACATTGTGCTACTCATGAAGTCTTTAGAAGGTTTATATTTAATTAAAAATATCCACTAACAGTAAAGTATGGCTGGATTCTTTCTCTGGGCGTAATACTGTTTTAGAAGCTGAGATGAAATTGATGTAGCTGCAGTATTTGTACGAAGATTCTTCAGGTTGAAGTTGCTTAAAACAGGCATTTGAGCTTAGGGGGTCTCTTATAGGTAGAGAGTTTCAAATATTATTTTACTTAATCATTAAGATAGTCTTTGTGATCCACAATCCACAACTGAAAAAAAAATGAAAGTCAAAGTGTTTAACAGACCTAAAGTGACTCAAGTGGCACCTGGTGGGAGGCAGAGAAGCTGTGATGGCTTCACGGGTATTCTTTCTGCCTTGTGATTTCTGTTTGTGCTACTTCAGCAAACAGAGATGAATAAACTAGTCACTGTCTCCGACCTCAGGACATTTAGATTATTTTTTGCAGTTCTGTGGCTCAGAATGTAGGCTTTTTCCCTTAGCCCTGTTTTTTTTTCCATTACACTCAAGACATTCTGTATTGTGATATCTTACTGCATTTATAGTATTTCTTAGCTCCCTGCCTGGTAAATTCTTCTCTCTCTCTCTCTCTCTCTCTCTCTCTCTCCTTTCCTATCCTGCAACTATGTATTAGGCAGGGTTATCCACTGTGAAAAAACAATAGAATAAGTAGATAGGTAAAAAGGAAAAGAATGGGGGGGTGGAGGAGGGAAGGAAGAAGGGAGAGAGCTAAGAGAAGAAGGAAGAAGGGGATGATGGGGGAAGGAATGTGGAGAGAGAGATAAAGGAAGTAAAAGAGGAGAGAAGGATGGAAAGTGGAAAGGTAGAGATAAGGAGGGGAGAGGAGAGCAGGAGGAACAGGAGGAAGGCATTGCAGAAACAAGGAAGGAATGGAACAAGGAACTGAGAGAAGAAAGGAAGGGGGAGGAGGGAGAAGGAAATAAAAGGAAAAATAAGGAAGGGTATGGGAAGCTAAAGTAGGAGGGAAAGAAGGAAGGTAGGGAGAAGGAGATGACAGCAAAGGGAGGGAGGAAGGAATGATAAAATGAACTAAGCAATGAGTGTATGAATGAGAGGGATCTGTTGCCTGCAAATTAGATAACCATAAAAATTCATGCTCTAATTGAATCTGAGTTCAAAGGCCTAAGAACAAGGCTAATTGTGTAATAGCCTGACTGAGGCCAAAGGCCTGTGAACTATGAGGTGGGAAGGAGGGCCCCAGTGGCGTCTTGTTGATGAAGACCTTAGAACTAGAACTCAAATGTCCTTTGGTAAGGACAATGGATGTCCCAGTTTGAGATGAGGAAAAAGGAGAGGGAGAATGCTCCCTTTCTTTACTTCTGTATTCTCCCAGGCCCTCAGGAGATCGAGGATGCTGCCTACACTGCTGGCAGCAGATCATCTTCATTCCGTTTTCCAATTCAGCTGCTTTTCTCTCCTGAAATGTGCCCAGAGCCGTCATGTTTAACCAGTTACAGGCCATCCACTATCCCTGTCATATTAGCTTTCACAGACATAACAGATACATTTTGATATAGAGTCTATAAAGATTTTTTTTGAAATGTATGTGATGTCTTTAGACTTCCTCAAGGGGTCAGATAATATCAGATTCCTTGCCACTGGCTTAAAATCTTGCATGGTCTGGCTTTCTCTTTCTCTCCCCTTGCGTTACTATCCTTGGCCCTTCCCACATGGACTTTCCTTAGTTTCTAAGCATGTCAGGGCCTTTGTCTATCTGGGCATTTATACTGGATGTTCCTCTGTGGTGGATTCTCTTTCCTCTCTGGCTCTGTTGAATTTCTGGATAAATCTCCATCCTTAGATCCTTGTTAAAATTCTAGGTCATTCAGGAGATCTGTCTTTCTTCCTGCAATTGGTCACTGTCCCATTCCCCAACTTGTCTTAATTACATCAATCAAAATCTGTAATTAGCTTGGCCATATTACTCAGTTGACCTTAATCATCCTGTCCACTAATTTTCTACTATAGAACAATGGTGGTACTGAGAGGTTAAGGTCATTATCTAACAAATGGCTGTATAAGCCATCAATGATTTCCCTAAACAAGGCAACTGTGAAGAACCTTGAACTCACCATCCCACTTGGAACTTGACCCAATCCTTGCCAGTTGTTTCTGTTTGAGTCTACGCATAAGCTTGGATTGAAAGAACCTGGCATTGGCTTCTTCCCAAAGACAAGACAGTGCTTACTCTCTAAGAAAGAATATGTTGAGTTCCCTGAAATTGTTGCTCACTTGTTTTATCTTATGGTCACTGTATAGCAAACATATGCTCAGAGCCTGTTCTGTACTATACCTGGAAGTACAGTCTTTCTTCTGAGCAGTGTGGCAGATAAAAACTGCATTTAAACCCCAGCCATAACTCTTACTAGCTAAATGATACCAAGCCAATATTTAGTCTATTTAATTTTTTTTCATTTGCTGAGTGATAGCAAATAATAGCCACCTTACAGATTTTTATATTTATATAAATAATTATATATAATATAATATATAATATATATTATAATATATAATAATAATTATTATTATTACTCCTATTATTTTGGTTTATCAAGACAGAGTTCCTCTGTAAAGCAGCCCTGGCTGTCCTGCAACTCACTTTGTAGACTGGCCTTGAACTCACAGAGTTCATGGAACTCTCATCTCAGAACTCACCTGCCTCTGCTTCCTGAGTGCTGGGATTAAAGACGTTCACCACCATAATCCGGCTCATAGAAATATTTTAAACTTCTAATGAAATTGAGGTGTGTAACTTCTTTGTGTTTGGTATAAACTATGTTTGATCTCACCCCCCACACACCCCTGGGAAAAAGAAATGAAAATACCCTGTGTTATGATATCATGTTATGATTTCAGCCACAATAAGGCTGACACTTCTGGGTTCTAGGGCCATGCATGTGTGAACAAGCCCTCAGACAGAAGTGCCTAATGGCTCCAGGGATGTTAAAGGGTCCCTCATGACCCATGTGCATGCGTGGTTGCATCATTCACATATGCTCAGCTAAGCCCTTGCATGATTGTGTGAGCCTTGCCATCTGTGTATGACATAGTCACATCAACCCCCTGTGCGCATGTGCTAGGCAGCTTTTAAAAGCTGGATGCACCATCTCTCTCCCTCTCTGCACACTGACCTTCACCAGGCCTGTACAACTCCCCCCGCCCCAAAATAAACTCCTAAGTGGGTGTGTTGTGTGTTCCGTGTTTCCTTCCCACTTGCGCCAGGTAATTTCATTGGTTCCGTGAGACTTGGGAGGCTCTCCTGCCCCTCTCCTGTGGTTGGGATCCAGAACTGAGTATTTTTTCCATAACAACCATGTTCTCTATCTGCCTAAGTGTGATTTCTATGCACACCATCAGCTTCAATTGCTGAGTTTCCCCCATTCTGGTCAGCTTAACTATTTCTCCAAACCTAAGGATTTGACTATTTCGCTCCCTGAAATCTTCTGGTGTTCCTAGAAATAGGGGGACAGCCCCCAACCACAGCCTTCACAGCTATGGTTGAGCCCTTCCCTGACATTCATCTCTGGATTGCTTCCCTTAGCTAAAATCATGTTTGGACCACCCAGGATCAGTCCTCCTGCGACTGGGGGCTCAGGGTTCTCCAGATTTTTCTTTCCCTTTTTTCTTTTCTTTTGGACCACTGACAAGTGACCTCTCTGGCTTCTGAGTCACCCCAACTGGAGCCAGTCAGGCTTTAACACCCTCCTGTAGGTAGAGGGCGCTCTCCTACAAGCCCTGTGGTGTTCACCACCATTTTACACCCCACCTACATAGGGGAGACTTCCTCCTATAAGGCTTGTGGTGTCACTGTGTTTGAGGGTTTTCATGGTTTCAGTTATGGGTAGCAAGCCATTCAAGACTATCAATCCAGCCTCCACCCTGGGATGCCTTTTAGAGGCCCTGAAACCCCAGGCCTTTATGCCCTACTTACAGATTCCCACACTTGTCCATCTTTGTTCAAAAAAGTGCCCTTATTACAATTTAGATAACAATTTAAAGTGTCTGCCTAATGGCACCTTTGATCCTGATATTCTATGGGATCTTTTTAACTACTGTCAGACAAATGGAAGGAGTTTCCTTATATCCAAGCCTTTTACTATCTAAGCTCTAAGTCCCAATCTTATAATCTCACCTTTCATAATAGCTATATGATCCTATCTAATAACCTACTTCCTGAAGAGCGTAGGTGAGTTTGGGAGCAGGCCAGACTACATGCAGATAAGGTTCACCAAACACATGCAGCACACCACACCCCCCAGCGGCAGAGGCAGTCCCCAAGCAGGAACCACACTGAAATTATAAAACCCCAGGTGAAATTTTAGCTAGGGACTGGTTTTTGACTTACCTTCTGGCAGATCCCTGTAAGGCTGCCCTCAAGCCAGTAAACTATAATAAGCTCTCAGAGGTCATTCAAGATACAAAAAAAAAAAAAAAAAAAGTTTTCAAAGATATTTCCAACATAGATGTGTGACTATTTTATTAGATAGAACATATTCTTTCAAAATTTTTGCTTTTAAATGTGATTGCTTTTATTCTAAAACAATACCTGTAGAGTGAATGCATTGTAAACATGCTTAACATAATCTTGTTTATTTATTTAGATATTTCTAGTAATTTGAATTGTTACATATTGCTATAAATCGGTAATATTATGCATAAAAAAAAAGATACAAAAGAAAACTTTTCTGCATTTTTGGAACGCTTTACTAAAACCCTGTTACAATATACTAACTTAGATCCAGAAACCATGGAAGGCATGGATTTTTAACTCATTTTTCCCCCCTAGGTGCTACCCTGACATTAAGGCTAAACTTAGAAGTTTGGAGAAAGGCTCCTTGACCCCACAGGCAGAAGTCTTAGAGTTGGCTCTTACGGTGTACCATGCAAGGAATGACGAAGCCCGCAATCATCACTGTCATGCGCTAGCCACAGCCCTCAAACCAGCTGAAGTGACAGACCGCCTGATCCATGCTGTCCTTGCTGCTCCCTTGCCCCCCGGGGCTTGAGAATTGCCAGGCCAGTGTTTCAAATGCGGTAGAGCTGGTCACTGGGCCCAAGCATGCCCTAATCCTTATCTTGGTCCTGCAAGACCGTGTCAAAGATGCCATAGGGAAGGACACTGGGCAGTCGATTGTACTTGTGCACATCGTGGCATGGAGACATCAAACCCAGAAAATTCCCAAGTTGACCTTCTAGGTCTGGCCATGGATGAGTGAGGCTGCCCGGGCTCCTTTGACCCAACCACAACTGTCATCTGTAACAGGGAGCCATGGGTAAAATCATGGTATGAGGATGGCCCATCTCTTTTCTCTTGGACACCGGAGCTACATACTCAATACTGAGGGAATTCTGGGGTCCTACCTCTCCTAGTTTCCCTATTGTCAGGGTAGGGGAACAGCCTTATCTACCTCAGCAGACCCCACCACTTAAATGTATTTTTAGGGATATTTATCCCACTCATTAATTTTTAGCCAAGTCAACCTGCCCAGTACCTCTTATGGGAAGAGATTTTTTTAGCAAAAGTAGGAGCTTCCATTTTGTTTGCTCCTTCCATTCACCTTAGCTCAGACTCACCAACAGCTTCCCTCCTCCTTCTAGCCTCCAAACATCCCAGCTTCAATTTGTCTTTTCCTCTACCAGCCTCTCAGGTGGACCCCCAAGTCTGGGACACGCGAAACCCCTCCATTGCTAAACACCATTCCCCCATCATTATCCAATTACAAGATCCCAAGACCAAATATTGTAGCTTCCCTTTTACCACTCACCAGGCCAGGGTCTCCCTTCCAGAAACTGACTGGCAACTTGATTTTACTCATATGCCCAAAGTCAGACAAGTTAAATATCTCCTGGTTTTGGTGAACACCATGTCTGGGTGGATTGATGCGTTTCCCACCACTAACAAGAGGTCTCACACAGTTCCAGATGTTATTCTTTAAGAAATCATCCCCCTGTTTGGAATCCCAACCTCTCTTTAGTTGGATAATGGCCTAGAGTCTACCTTCCAGATCTCTCGAACTTTATCTTAGGCTCTTAACATTCCCTGGCATTTTCATATCCCATCCTCAGTCTTCAGGGAAGGTAGAATGAATTAATGGCTCCTTAAAACATGTTCTTGTTAAGATGTCACAGGAACTTCACCTCAACTGGGTAGAACTTTTGCCTCTGGCCCTTCTTAGGCTTAGGGCTCTCCCCAAAAGCCCCTTTTCATCTTGCCCTTTGAACTCATGTCTGAATGGCCAGTTTTAACCCCTAACCTCTCACCTAAAACCTCTCCCCTTCCTGATCACCTGCTTACTCTGCTGTTAGCCCATCTTCTCTTCCTATTATGGGATTTTATCGACTACTCAGTACCTCAACCATGTGCTAATTCATGCCCATTAAAATAGGAGATCAGGTGCTATTTTCTCCCCTAGACCAATGCTCCTCACCCCTTTTCCCTTAATGGAAGGGCCCCTTTAAAGTAATTCTTATAACTTCCCACAGCTGCAAAGCTCGAGGGATTCTCTCATTGGATCCACCTGTTCCACCTTAAACCTTTTACTTTTCCAACTCAAGAAACTACCTCGTATATAATAACTCAAATAAGACCCTGCTCCCTTAAGTTCCAGAGGACACCAAGATCAGCCACTCTTTCTCCAGTTCCAGAAAAACAAAAGTCTCATCACTGTACTCAACTCTCCTGTGCCAAAACTCCATATACTCTTCCTCTTTCTTCTATCTGCTTTACCAACTTCTCTATATCTTCAATGCCACACTTAAATTTCCAGTTAACCACTCAGCTATTATTACAGAGACCATCATTAAACACAGAACCAGAGGTACAAGGATTGCCAAGAGCCCAGGTGGTAAGAAACAATAATGAGCTTGGGGACATTCACAGCTCCAACCTCCAAAAACTCACAAAACAGACTTTAACATAACAGGTTTATCACTGACTACAGCAGTGTCTCCTGGATGTTAAGGAAATACCAAGATGCTAAGGAGAACAAGTGCCTTAATATTTGCTTCAGGTAAAACATTGAACCCCTTTCTAATAATTTCCCCTCTTTTCCTCCCTCCTCCCCACTGTCTTCCATTCCAACATTATATCATCATAATCATAAGCTTTTAATATGTCTAAAATTTATTTCTTTTCAAACATCTTTTCATAAGCTCCAGGGAGCCAATTGGACTTATCTAAATGGACCAGACTCTCCCAGAATAAGTATCATTCAATTCTTCCCTTATCATTCCTGGTCTCAGGAACTGCTGGGAATTTCCCTCCTCCACCCCCACCCCTAAAAGAAAACCCTCCATCTTGGGACTCTCTTCCCTTAATCACCAGGATCTAAAATATTTTGCAGACATAATTTTCTGCCTTTCCTGCATCTTGTGGAACCAGCCAGCCAGTTCCACAGAGTCTGGATAAATCACAAAAGTAATCAGCCACCCCAGGATGTGGTCTAGCATCTCAACTCTCTGATGCCCACAAGATCAGCAGCAAGCAGTCATGAGAGACCTTACAATGCCCACAAAATCAGAAGCAAGCATTCGTGAGAAACCTTACGACACCCATTCCCACCCAATAAAGACCCCAAAGTTACCAAATTTTTATAATAAACAAAAGGGTGAAATGTAATGATTTCAGCCACAATAGGGCTGACACTTCCGAGTTCTAGGGCCATGCATGTGCGGACAAGCATGTGCGCCCCCCCCCCCGCATGACGCATGCTCATGTGTGGTTGCATCATCCAAATATGATTCAGCTAAGCCCTTGCACGCATGCATGAGCCCTGTCATCTGTGTATGACTTAGTCACCTCGACCCCCTGTGCGCATGCGCTAGGCAGCTTTTAAAAGTTGGATGCACCATCTCCCTCTCTCTCTCTCTGACTTCCCCTGGCCTCTACATGCCCCCTCTAATAAACTCCTAAGTGAGTTTGTTGCATAGGCCATGTTTCTTTCTCACTCGCACCAGGTAATTTCACCCTGTGTTGGAACATGGCCCAGGAATGAAACCATGTGAGGAGAAATTTTGAGAACTTGTGATATAACTCCCAAGAAATAAGGCAAAAGTCTTTTAATAACATGGGTTGCTCTTGGATTGTACTTTCATGCCTCTCCCAGGTGTAGTAAATAGGAATGGGTCTTACTTTAGATTACCTCAGCTTACCCTTCATTATTCAGAATGATGTTTCTAAGCATGGCATCCTCATGACCTCATACAACCCAGACTTATCTATCCTTGCCCTAGTGACTATACAGCTTGAACTCAAGTGAACATGCTCAAAAGACTTCCCCTAATCCCCAGGATACCCTCAGAATATAAACTGCCTTATGCCTTTGTTGGGGTTCAGCCTAGATAGAGTTTGCATGTTCAAAAGTAGGGGCTTGTGAATTAAAAATATTAGATAGGAGGAACAGAGATTCGAAAGAAAAGGAACAGAGATGCAAATCAGACCGGGACAGAAATCCAATGAATATTGTATTTGCTTATGTTTATTTTGCACATGCTTACTTACCCCAATTCAAAAGGTGGGGGTGAAGGCAAAAGATTGCTTTAACATGACAGAAAGAACAAACAGAGCAGTTAACTGCTTCAATACCGGAAACATCAAGCAACTATATCCTGAGTTTAGCATTTTATTGTTTAGGCAGTACATGCAGCAACCACACCTTAGACCAAACGTCCTGTAGGTCATTTCTCCCTGGGTCAAACGTCCTATCATATCCTTGAAGGAACAAGAATAGGCTCAATACCCCAAACACCACACCCTAGGACAAGACATCTTGTTTGTAGCCACACCTTAAGTCACACCTCTTGTCAATAAACTTGAAAGAGCAGGAATAGGCTTAAACTTTCTGACTTTCAGTCAAGACGGTAAAAGCCCACTTCTGTGAGCCCCTACATGCCCTGAATAAAGTAGGGTATTGTATTAGGCTCCATTCTCCCGGGTTTAAGCAGCCAACTAGAATAGTAACAACCTTGCACTTTCCCAAAGCTTACAGGCTTCTTAGTAGCTTGTCCTGGTCTCAGTTCTACACTGTTTTCCAAAGGCTCAAAGAACACTGGTTAAGAAGGAGAAGAAAGGCTGAAAGAACCAGAGTTTGGGAAGAATTGCTGCCAAACCATTTAGATGTGGTCAGGCCATTGTGCTCACCACAGCTGCAGCTGCCTACACAAGGGCTTCAAGAGACCAAGCCAGTCAACATTCTAACACGATGTAGGAGGAACCCAAGGTGTCTTTCACCCACCTAAGAGTTTTCATGAGTTGATGGTTGCTAGGAAAGAAGGGTCATTTTTTTTAAGAATGTGATCTCTTAGAGGTTACTCCTGTCCCAGTGGATGGTCCTCTATCTATGTCCTTGCAGCTAATAACTACACCTAGAGGCTTATAAAGAAAAAAAGGGATAGGATAAGAAGTTGTTTTCCTATATAGATGTAGTAGCAGTCTTGGGGAAGTTGGCGGAGAGAGAGATATTCAAAATATATCACATAAATGTATAAATTTCATGAAGAATCGATAAATAAAATAAAATCATTCATCTCCGATTCTTACTTACTTTTCCTGCTTAGTGCCCAGCACATTTCTGAACCCTGGGTCTTAGGGATTGTGTCTCATCTTCTGAGGGCTCTTATGTGTAACTCTGCACTTCATTCATGATAGCAGTGTTATATACAAATGAATGAAAATGTGTGAATGATGAGATGGTTGGAGAACCTCTCTAGACTGTAGCTCCTGGCTGCCTTGATCTCTGCTCTGCACAACCCCTTTATGCTCTCATTAGCACCTCTCACCTGGTCCTGCACTTGTCTCTTCCCTGCTTTAACCAGCCCAGTTGTTCCCTGTGACACCATTACAGCTCTTCCTTAAGGCTTAACTTTTATTTGAATTGATTTTCCTTTTGTTAAGAGAATCCTAGTTTAACACAGATCCACCTTTCTCTTGGCACTTTTTTTCTAGTCTCTCTGAAAACTTAAAGTGACCTTTCAGTTTCTGAATGCAGAAACCATACCTCAAAAGTCCCACTTTTTAATCAGTGGAGTTTAACATGAAAGTCTGACCTCTGAGTCAAACCTTTGAACACTTGACTTGACAATTTATTACTTCTGCAGTGGCAGCTATTAGCCCAACCCTGGGAACAAGTAAGTTATCTAAAACACATTGTTCACCTGCTGTTGTTATTAAGACAGCTACAGGCCTACATGGCATCAAGCAACCCATCATTCAGGCAGACAGCAAAGTGACACGACCTATGGTTCTTGTGCACACTCCAGATACTTCATAGCATGGCCTTGTGCCCTGTCAAACCAGCCGTGATAATCACATTTTAGCAAAACACAGATCTTTGGAGATGAGCATAGTTATGCACATTCATTCTTCCCCTGAGCGCTCAGAAGTAAATACAGTCATCATTCAGTCTGAATAATCAAAAGCTTTGAATTAAAGTCTCAAAAATCTCAACAGAAGATCAAACAGAAGAAAATTAATTCTTTTCCTAGCATTTGTATAATACATATAAGGAAAGCTTCATTTGTGGCTAAAGGGACAAAATTGCTTTTCCTATATGTGTGTGTGTGCATATGTGTGTGTGTGTTTGTGGTGGGAAGGTATATATGCACACATGTGTGCATGTATAGAGAGCAGAGATCAAACCCAGGAATCCTTCTTTAAGAATTATCCACTTTGTTTTCTGAGACGGAATCCCTCATTGGCTTGCAGCTTGCTGTTTTAGCTAGCTTAACTGGTCTTTAGTAAATTTAACAATCTGACCCTGCTGGCTCCCTAGTGCTGTGGGATTACATTTGCCCAGCATTTTCATATGGGTTACAGAGATGGGACTTAGTTTCAGAAGCTTATGTGGCAAGCATTTTGCCATGCGAGACTTCCCACCAGACAAGTTGCTTCCGTTGAGTAAACTCACAAAAGTTGCAACATGGACATGGTTGTTCTGGCTCTAGGTGAGACTTCTGCAACTGAACTTTTGGAAAAGACTCCACATGATAATTCTAGGTTGAGTGTTAGCAGTTGGCTGTTTTGTTTTCACTATTTTCCCGGGTATGTGGAGAGTGATGCTTTTCTTGGAGAGATTGGGAGGACCAGATTTTTCTTACTATAGGTTTAACACAGCCTTTCAATGTAGAAGATATTTAGAAGTTGAGTTTTGCTTATGGGAATTTGGGAAGAAAAACCAGAGCTAAATAAAACTGAAGCACAAAATGATGAAACTTGAGTCATGGCCAAGGGTTCCCATGACATTTTCATGATTCTTTTGATAAACAATAAGCTTGCATCTCTGGTTCTCTAAGCTGTAACAATTTAAGCATCTCAAATAGAAGGTTTGGCAGTTACTGGAGGAAGTTAAACTGAAGTCTTGTGAGTTGCTAACCAATAGTCTAGAAATGATCAGCAATTAGAAATCAGCAACAAGCATATTTATAAATATTGTGAATATTTATAATTTTTTTAATAAAAAGTGACCATTACAGAGAAAGGATTCTTTAGTGGCATTTATTGTGGGAGTAAACTGACCTCAGAGGCCACTCTTACTGCAACCTGATGCTACATTTGGCATCCAATATGATCATTCCTACAGACAATTTCAATTATTTCAATATACATTCATAATGGATTTCATAGTTAGCAAGATCTACATTCCAAAATATTGAAAAAGATGAGCATCTTTGGCTGCTTAAAGTGTTAAGCTTTAATCAGTAGAAAATTTACTCATGAAAAAATGCTATTCTCCAGTAATGTAGAACAAAGACAGCAAAGCAATGACAATTAATTTTTAAAAGCAGTAATAATTATCCTTCCTGTCAAGATCTGTTTGGGAAACTTTGCATGACTGTCTCATGTACCACTTCTGTCAGTCCATGAGGTAATGACTATTGCTGCCCTCATGTAAGTACTGAAGCCATAATACATAAACAAAAAGTGCTCTGATTTCACATTATGAGACAAAGAACCTTCCAAGATACCTTGGGTTCATTCTGTGATGTCCATCTACTGCTGGGCATGCCCTTAAGAATGGTTTGTTTCCCTAGTGAGACTCCTTGGAGAAAACTGGTGTTTCATTTGCAACTTATTACTAACTGGAAATAGTTTCCAGGTTAGGGATGTGGGCACATGTCCCCTTCTCCTTTGGGCTCTGATCCTGAGTTTCTTGATATCAATAGTAAAGGCATCTTTCATCTAGTTGATGTCTTTCATATTCCCACTTCCTGTGGGCAAGAATCCTTTCTTCAAAATACCTAGATATTCCAAATGCAAAGCATCATAGTTTCACTGAGACTGAAATAAGATATTTTCATCCCTGTGTGCACAATTCTTTGCTCCTTCCTTTATTAGAATCATTAGAGTCATTTGAGGTATCTGGAATAAGGTAACTTTTCATCTGACATGAGAGGGGCCTGTCATACATTCCTTACCTAACTTGGCTTCTGTGTCTCTCTACTATAATGATCTGTCCTGTCCCTTTAAGAGACAAGCCATGCCTACTCCCTCCCTGTCCACCTAGGCAAGCTGATCTTCAGCTTCCAGCCTGAGTCCTTCCTTTTTCCATCTCCTTCTCGAAGAGGAAGCTTCAGCCTCTCCCTACTTCTTCCCTTTCCCTTTCTGTCTGTCTGTCTTTCTCTTTCTCTTTCTGCCTCTCTGTTCTTCTCACCTTTCTTTCCCCTCCATAACCCACTAAATAAATATCCAATCTCACTCTGCATGGCGTGCCTATCCATGTCTCTGTCTCTTGCCTGACAAGTGGCTCCCTGCTCGGGGCCAGCCACCTTCGGAGACCTGCCTATGGCATGGTCTCATGCCATGTTGTCTGTCTTTCTCTCCCCGAGGTCTCGTCTGCCATCCCTGCCTGGGACTGGCTGCTCTTGGGACCCTCTGCCCCACTCGGGGACCTGCGGCCTGGTCTCATGGCCTGCTCCCCACTGCAGCCACTCAGAAACCTGGAGCACATTTCTTTTACCATTACACCTACCAACTTTATGTGCTGTTTTAAAACCCACTGAGGCCATTCAATGCTGCCTGTGTGTGCCTGGATATAGGGTTATCTCCTGTGTAATTTCTCTCTAGAACCACATGCCTCCACAAAACAGACTCTTGCTCCACTAGCGGCCATCAAATTTCCACTAGCTCCTCAGCTAGGCATAGAACTTTGTGCACCTTTCCCTAGTCACAGCCTCTGTGAGTTCATGTGTGCAACATGCCATGTCCGACAAAGGCTGCTTTCCTACAGATGTCCATAACCTCTGGTGCTTAAGACTTTCTACAACCTTCTTCAAGATGATGGCTGGGCTTTAGAGTAAGATCCATTATGTATATATCCTGTTTAGAGCAGAACATGCCACAATCTCTTATTCTGTACAGGTTGGCCAGCTGTGGGTCTCTGGATTAGTAGCAAGCTACAGCAAAAGAGAAGCTTCTCTGACGAGTGTCAAGAGAAGCAAGCATTACTCTACAGGTATTAAGGTAGACAAGAACAATGGGAGCAGGAATAATAGCACTGGGTTCTCCCCTATGGCCTACAATCTAGTCAGCCATATATTCTTGACCCAGATTACAAGATTTTATTCTATCTCTGTGTGTAGGATTTACATCTGATCAGAGCGAGGTTGGTTACTGCCCTGACATTCTTGCCTCTTTGTAACAGTGGGCATATCTGTTGGGCCAGTGGTTGTAGCTCACAGGGTTCATAGCTGGGTCAGGTTAGTGATGACTTTTCTTCCATGCTAGCATGTATAAAACCTACCTGCACTATGAAAACTATGCAGGAGGGCTAAAGCCGCTTGATCTATACTAGCCTGATTTCTCCTTATCCTATGACTCAATTGTGTTATGTCTTCAGCAACAGGGTCTTATATTATGAAAATGGTCATTCTATTAAAAGCAGTCTACAGAGTCAACAAAATTGCCATCAAAATTCCAACATAACTCTTCAGAATTTTTTTTTAAATCTTAAAAATTGTGTGGAAACTCAAATGATGTATGGTAATCAAACTAGCTTCGAATAATAAAAACACAGCCTAGGGCATTGTTATGACTGGTTTCAAGTTACACTATGGAGCCTTAATAATTAAAACACTGTGTTACTGGTATAACAATTGACACAGGGATAACAGACCTGAAGACACATATGTAAGCCCACACTTATATAGCCACATGCTTTTTTTTCTCTCTGTATGTAATCTTTGTTGCATTTTAAAATATATTTTTCAGATTATAATATAGTTACAACTTTTCTACCTTCCTTTTCCTATTGGGAAATCTTCCCTTATAACCCGAGGCCAAAAATACACTTTGAAGAAAAGACAGCTAAGCTTCTTCAACAAATGGTGCTGGTTAAACTGGGTAGCTACAAGCTAAAGAAAGAAATTAGATTCTTATTCCTCAACAGTCACAAAACTCAATTCCACATGGATCAAGGACTTCAATATAAGTCCTGATACCCTGAATTTAATAGAAGATAAAATAGGGGATCTACTTAAATTTGTGGGCACAAGAAAGGACCTTCTATACAAGACCCTAGCAGTGCCAATAAGTAACAAGTCAGAGCTCATCTGTGTAGCAAAAGTATAGAAATTGAGAAAAATCTTTACCATTTATAATCTTGAGTGTTAGTGTCTAGAATATACACATAACTCACAAAATGGAATACCAAGAAAATAAATAAACCAATTAAAATTTAGGGACGTGGTCTTAAATTAACTTCTCAAATAAAAAAAACCATGAAAAGAAATAAAAATGCCTGAGAGATTTTCATAAAAGCCGATCTTCCTTATTCATCAGAGAGATGCAAATTAAAACTACTTTGAGATTTAATCTCACCCCAGTAAGAACCGCTAAGGAAAAAAAAAGGAGGTTGAAAATGCTGGGGTGGATATAGGGATGGTGAATACTTGTCTGCTGTTGGTAAAAGTGCAAACTGGTGCAACCACTGTGGAAACTAGTGCTGAAAGTTATAAAAAAGCTAAAAATTGCTACCATAGGACACATTTGAATGACTCCCCAGTATATTCCCAAAGCAGTATCTATCCTAGTATAGAGATTTCATTGCTGCTCTATTCATAATAGCCAAGAAATGGAAACAGCCTAGATACCTATCATCAGATGAATGCATTATAAAGAAATGATACTTATACACAATAAAATATTACTTAGCTGTTAACAATAATGAAATTATGGTATTTTCAGATAAATGAACAGAACTGGAAATATTTAGGTATTTCAGACCTATGGAGACAAATTCCAAATGTTCTCTTGAATATTTCTATGTTAGTTTTGAAACTAGATATATGCATTTAAATTGGAATTACCATAGAAGGCAGGGAAACTATTAAAGGGTCAAAGGGGTAAATTTCAAGGAAAGAGAGAGGGAATGCATGTATATGAAGGTGGGGGAAGAAACATAAAATAGAGTGGAGGATAGGAAAACAGGGTAGTGAAATGAGTGTGTGCCGGGTAACTAGCATTAAGGACATTTGAATTCTTTACCTTTATTTTATGTGTGCCAGTTTTCCTTCATGTGTGTGTATGTACGTATACCATGTACAATCATGATGCCTGTGGAAGGCAGAAGAGGGCATTGGATCTCTGAGAACTGGGGTTACAGAAGATTGTGAGCATCCATGTGGTGCCTGGAACTGAACACAGGTCCTCTATAAGAACAAGTGACTTTTTCCCTTTTCTTATTAAGAATTTTTTTAAATACAATCTTTTCTCACTTTACATAGCTATCCCCATTCCCATTCCCTCCCCTTCTCCTGCTTCCTCCACCTTCCCCCACCCCACCTCCCCATCCACCCCTCAAAAAGGGTAAGGCTTCCCATGGGGAGTCAACAAAGTCTGACACTTCACTCTGAGGCAAGACCAAGGCCCTCCCACCTATATTTAGGCTGAGCAAGGTATCCCTCCAAAGAGAATGTGTTCCTAGATTTCAGTTCAAGCACTAGGGATAAATTCTGGTCCCATTGTCAGTGGCCCCACAGACTGTCCAAGCCTCACAACTGTCCCCCATATTCAGTGGGCCTAATCTGGTCCTATGCGGGTTCTCCTGCTATCAGTCCAGTGTCAGTGAGCTCTTACTAGCTCAGGTCAGCTGTTTCTCTGGGTATCACCATCATGGTCTTGACCCCTTTGCTCCTATTATCTCTCCTCCCTCTCTTGGGCTGGTCTCAGAAAGCTTGGTCCAGTGTCTCGCTGTAGATCTCTGTACCTGCTTCTATCAGTTGCTGGATGAAGGTTTGATGATGAAAATTAAGGTAGTCACCAGTCTGATTACAGGGAAAGGCCAATTTAGGTGTCCTCTCTACTGTTGCTTAGGGTCTTAGCTGGGGTCATCCTTGAGGATTCCTGGGAATTTCCCTAGTGATATGTTTCTTGATAGCCCTTTAATGACTCCCTCAATCAAGATATCTCTTTCCTTTCTCTCCCTCATTGTCCTTCCCCCTTCTTGAGCATCCCATTCCCTCATGTTTTCCTCCTCCCTCCCCGTCTCCTCTCCCCATCCCCAACCACCCTCCCTTCTCCCCCTCTCCTAATTTTCTCAGGAGGTCTTGTCTGTTTCCCCTTCCCAGGGTCATCCATGTTTGTCTCTCTTAGGGTTCTCCTTGTTATGTAGTTTCTCTGGGATCATGGGATATAGGCTGGTTGTCCTTTGCTTTAAGGCTAATATCCACTTAGAAGTGAATACATACCGTGTTTGTCTATTTGGGTCTGAGCTACCTCACTGAGGATAGTTTTTTCTAGTTCCTGCATGCAAATTTCAAGATGTCATTGCTTTTTTACCTCTGAGTAGTACTCCATTATGTAAATGTACCCATATTTTCTTTATCCATTCTTCAGTTAAGGGGCATCTAGGTTGTTTCCAGGTTCTGGCTATTACAAATAATGCTGCTATGAACACAGTTGAGCAAATGTCCTTGTGGTATGAGTGTGCATCTTTTGGGTATATGCCTGAGAGTAGTATTGCTAGGTCCTGAGGTAGACTGAGAACAAATGATTTTTAACAGCTATACCATCACTTCAGGCCCCACTAAAAACACTTGAAAAACCCACATGGAAACCTACTGCTGTAGAAATTTCCTGAAATAAACACACATGCATGTTTTAAAATGTTTAAAAGGAGTAATTTTATAATAGAGGTACAAGGCCTTTCTCAGATATTATAGGTTACCTGAAAGCCCAGAGCCAAGTACAGGATACCTCTTTCTGAGCTGTTGTTAGTAGAAGCTCTTGCCATTACTTTTGGTTACCTTTCAGAACTTGATGGTAAGACTTTATTGGTGAAATAATCACATACTTTTAGATCTTTTTGTTTTTCTTTTAGATATTTTAAGTGAGTAAAAGTTTCTATATAAGAAAAGGAAATTGTAAGGCAACCCACTAAGAATCAAGTAGAGCCATGTTTTATATATTTTTTGATTTATTGTTTGATAGTTTCGTAAAAATATTTACTCAAATTCACCTGTTAGTGCATGTCCTCCAGTTCTTCCTTTATTCCCACCAGCACCACCTTCCCCTTCTGGTTTTGTGCTCTCCCTCCCTCCCTCCCTCCCTCTCTCCCTCCCTCCCTCCTTCGCTCTTTTCCTCCCTGTCCCCTCAAATCCGCTGATTCCTGCTAGCACTGCAGAGCGTATCTGTGGGTGTAGGACTATCTACTAGAGCATGGGGGGCCTCCCAGGGACCACATCCCTGTAGGGCAGTGACTTCCCTCCCTCGGCAGCCAGCAACTGTGGTTAGAACTTCCTGAACCCCTCTCCTACCCAATGCTGACATTTTATAGACTTTGAACCTGTTCAGGCCTAGTGCACACAGTCACCATGTGCCACGTTTTTAATATTGAAAGAAGAGCTGATTTCAGGAAAGCTCAGCTTTGGATTTTGTCATTTCCTACAGAGTCAGATGTTTGGTCTATTGGTTTGAGAGACTGACACCTTCATCGCTGGAAAATTCACTTAGGAATACTCAGGACTAAGACGTTAAGAATTACAAATTCACCAGAGAAACAGCAGTATCCAAAACTGATCTCCTAAGAGCAATAGATTCAGCCAATACAGTGTGCAAGTGTGTTAAACTCGGAAAGAGTGATGAATGACATGATCAAGGTAAAGGCCCCCTACCCACTTCTCTGTCTACTCTGCAAGTTGACATTACTCTACCATGATGCCTATGGCCGATCCACTCTGGCACTGTTCACTCTCTGGGCTTCTCTCTTGCTGTCCTCCTGCTCGCTTGCCTAGTCCTTAAATTTTGCGAAATTTCTTGGGCATTTCAGCACCTGAAGGTTTTAGCAAAACCCTCTTTCTCTGTGCCGCAGGCTTTGCTTCAAAGGCCAACTTCCATTTCAAGTGACAAATGCTGTTTCCCTTGAAAGTTTCCCGGTTCAGGTAACATCTCGCGACATTTGACAGCTGATGCTGCCATTGTTAACACTTGTCCACTAGGTGCTCACTGTCCCTGTAAGTGTCCTGTTGGCTCTTTTCGTCATTGGAACTCTGTTGCAAACCACACAAAGCAGCATTGAATAGATTTCCTTGACTGAGTAAACAGATTTGTGATTTAATGATCGGCCCTTGTTATTCTCCTGCTGTTTCCTCTGATGTTTGCTCACCTGTCACCTGTCTGCAATCACAACAGCACATCTCCCTCAGAGATGGAAGCATTGGTGCTCTAGATTGCCAAGTCGCCTTTGGCACTAACACGATGATGAGGTGGGGCTTGCCCATCCTCGTTTGTAATTTTCGCCAATCTGTGAGGTTTTCTAAGAAATTTCAAATGAAATTACATTCAATGGAACATTTGATGACCAACCTTCAGTATAGACTGTGATGTCTGGGGAACTCTGGGAGCCAGCTAGGGCTTCGCATGGATAAATCTCTCCTTTGCTAACAAAGTCAGTTCTCCCCAGTCCCTAGGCACCTAAACAAGAAAAGGATTGACTGTCATTCGAATCCTTTTTACTGACAATCTTCCTGTACCTCCTGGTTTTCAGTGCGCTTGATAGTTTCCTTTGTTAAATCATAGTTCCAAGCCTGCAGTGTGTGCTTCCAATTTGTCATTCTGTCCTTGGTCCCAATGTCTCCTCAAGGCCATCTCACTTTCTGACAATGGCAGGCCTGAGTGTATCTATCGAGAAATGAGGACTTAATTGAAGCATGCTGATCTCTACTAATTAAAAGGCAAGCATCAGCTCTAACAGCTGGGCCTTCAGAACCACACTGTGGCTGCAACTGAAGCTCATTGTGGGCTCCTTATCTTTGACTGTTTCCTGTTTCTTTCCAAGGATGATTCACCAAACAAAGTTCCCTCTACTCTCAGCACCCAGGATGCACTGCCTCAACTCCAACCCATGTTCTGGAAGTTATGTCTCCTTTTTGTCCTGTGTGCATGCTCTGTGGGCCAGGTGGCTCCCCTCATTCGAGACTTGGCACACATTGTCCTTGTGCTGCTGTCTTTATTTATTTTTCAAAATTACATGGATTCTTTGCATCAGGAAACCCACCTCATAGCTTAGTTATTGAACCTAGACTTCAGGAAATTGTGCATTTTCTCTAAAGGGAATGGATCTTATCATTAACAACCATATTGGAAGAAAGGGCTCACGGGAAAAGAATAAGAGATACAGGAGTGGAAAATATTTGCTAGCATGTCTGAAAGTTCAGTGTGAAGTTGTCCAGAGCCTCTCTAGGGAGAGCTACCCTTGGAAAACTAGAGAGAGATAGGAGCAAAGCAGTAAATTTGCCTCGAGAAGTCCTAACTCTAGATTGGGCTGTGGAACATGTTCAAGGCCTCGGTTCATGGTGTAAAATGACAACAGGAAAATAAGGTCTCAGGTCATGATGCTGTTAGGTAATGAAAGGAAGGTAAGGGAGGACACATTCATTTTCAAATGTAGCTATAAACATACACATGTATACATACATCCACATATGTGTGCACACACAAATATTTCCATACATATATTTATACACACATATAAACACACACCTGAACACACACAAACATACATATACATAGATACACATATGCACACATATACATACACATAGATACATACATACTCACATATATACATACATATGTACACAGATACACACAAACACAAGTACATATAAAATACACACATTCACATAAACACACATATACATACACATGTATATATGCACATATATACATACACAAACAAACACACATATTCATATAAATATACATACATGCACAGATATGCATATATATACAAATGTCTACATACACAAACATACATGCATGGTCATTTGCATACATATATATACAAATTTATTCACACATATATTACACAAATACATACATGTGTATACACATATATTCAAATATCACAAAAGCATAAATATACATGTACACATAGACATGTATGCACACAAACAAAAACATACCCATGTCGAGTATACACACAAACCTATACACACTTATGCATGCACATAAATATTTGTCCATTCACAAACATACTCACACATGCATACACATATCTCTACAAACATTCATGTGTACACATGAATGCACACACAAACATATACACATATACACATATATAAAAACATACACTATCTGCATCAATATACACACATGTATACACACAAACACAATCATACACACACACATAAATACATATATACAAACAATCATAAACATATACACATTTACACACATATCTGTACCCATATATACACACACAGACACATACAGACCCACACAAACAAACTTTTACATATATATACACATACACACAAACACACATATAAACACACATATATACAAGCACACACAGACACAAAAGATGCTTACACATACACACATACATAAACACACACACAAACATACATACACACATCTCTGTCTAAAAGAGTGGTTATAGGTTTGAATTAATGTTGGATATTTGTCTTTTCAAGTGGGAAGTTGGACATTCTCCCAGGTAGTTTTATATTATTTATGCTTTGATGGCCCCATGTAGTTCTTGAGGCATTCTGCCTTCTTAAAGATAGACTCAATTTGCACAATGACTAAGAAGGATTTGTAAGCCATCCTCTTCCATTGAGCAGAAGTTGTTACAGATGAAGTCCAATTCTTCATTCTTTACTTTTTCAAATTATGATTTTGTGTGGTTGTGTCTAAAATCACTTACTAAGTCACGGGATCTTGGTTTTATGTTTTGTGTCGTTAAAGTATTATAATTTATGTTTGGCAATAAATCTGTAATCCATTTGGAATTATTTGTGTGTGGGTTGTGAAAATTCAGTTGATATCCATTTTGTTTTCTCTATGAATGTCATTTATCTTTCTTGTCCCACTTGTTGAAACATTTGAACTTGCCCACTGAATAACATTACATTTAAAAATAGTATGTACAATATGTATGTATAATATTATGTATTGATAAATCGAAATTAAAATGTAGTACATATACAATGGAATTATATCTGTATGTAATGAAGAATGAAATTATGATATTTGCAAGTAAATGGAAAGGACTAGAAAATACAATGAGTGATGTAATCCAGACTCAGAAAACAAAATGCCACATTTTCTTTTCACATTGATTTTATAATGCTGTACTAGTCTGCAACCTCACTAACAGGGAATGGGGCTTCTGCTCTCTACATGTCCTCTGTCAGCTACAGTGAATGGGGATCCCGCTCTCCACACACCCTCTCACACTAACACTGAATGGGGTTCCTATTTTCCACCCATCCTCTCCCACCAACACTGAATGGGGTCCCACTCTCCACACGTCTGCTCACACCAACACTGAATTGGGGTCCCACTCTCCACACGTCCGCTCACACCAACACTGAATGGGGTCCCACTCTCCATATGTCCGCTCACACCAACACTGAATGGGGTCCCACTCTCCACACGTCCACTCACACCAACACTGAATGGGGTCCCACTCTCCACACGTCTGCTCACACCAACACTGAATGTGGTCTCATTGTCTACATGTCCTCTCCCACCAACAGTGGATGGAAGTTTGCTGTCCACACATCCTCTCCAGGATTTTCTGATCTTAGACAATCCACCTATGTAGTAAAAAGAGGGGCCATTTATTGGTTCCTGGTTGCCTGGCTAGCTTAGATCCGAAATAATCACACAGAAGCTGTATTAATTAAATCATTTCTTGGCCCCATTAGCTCTAACTTCTTATTGGCTAATCTCTTACGTATTAATTTAACCCATTTCTATTAATCTGTGTATTGCCACGTGACAGTAGCTTACTGGCTAAAGTTCCCAACATCTGTCTCTGGCAGCTCCATCACTTTTCTCTGACTCTGCTCTTCTTTCTCTCAGCATACAGCCTAATTTCCGTGCCTAGTTCTGTTCTTCTCTGCCATAGGCTCAAAGCAGTTCTTTATTCATTAACCAATAAAAGCAACACATAGACAGAAGGACCTTCCACACCATTTTCCCCCTTTCTGTTTAAACAAAAAGGAAGGCTTTAACTTTAACATAGTAAAATTACATATAACTAAACAGTTATCAAGCAAGAATTTCAGTTACAATATTTATATCTACTTTATCTTTTATCATAACTAAGGAAAACTATAACTATAAATTCTTCAACTCCATCAAAGACTCCAGAAGGATATGATATTACCTAAGTAAACAGGAAGTGCATTGTAAGCAACTTCTAAAACTCTAGAATTGACAGAGACATCTTGCTGCCTGGACAGTCATTCAAAGTTCTTCTGTACCATTGGGGCATCCATCTTCAGCCTATAGGCCCATAGGATCCAGCACTTTCCCACAAAGCAGGAAATTTTAGACAGTTCCACCTACATTGGCATCTTGGCAGTCACTTCCTTTTGTATCCCGCAGAATGTCCACTAGAATCTTTTATGAGGCAGAAACCCCAAAGGACCATCTCACCTTTACGCAAGTTCAGCAGTCATTTCTCTGTGGGTTCTGCATGTCCAGTCAAGCAGTCCAGACAAGAGCAGTTTCTTGCCCTAATGGCTAACAAACTCCATAAGGAGACTCTACGATGCCATTCTTACTCTTGAACTAGCTTGGTATTGCCAGGAGCAGATATGTCTCATTGTCATGAAAATCTCAAGTTCTTAAACATTTTAAATGCCATATTCTGAAGGTCTCTGAAAGATTTGGAGAATACCAATCGATCTGAAATATATCTTTGTACATCTAGAAAACCTAACTAAAATGACTAAAAGCTTGATTATTATAGATGATTATCTATTAACCTATATTTCTTAATTATACATTATATTTCTAAATGTGCTGGAAAAACACAATACCTTAATCAAGATCAGAAATACATAAACACAGTATTACAAAATTGACCCTAAATTTGTATCAATAAATCAAGATTCATACCCATGCAAATCTCTATAGTATATCCCCCTTTAAATGTAAACAAACATTTATAGACAATATTTGGGAATATGAGTGTAGTTTCTCCAAACTGCTTTCTGCTGTTTATTGGGTGAAGAAATTTTTTGAGGTGTGTTCAAGGTGATCTTTCAAGGGGTCTTGGTCTTCCAAACCATATTAGTCTGGAATGATTCCATAAGTTCTCTTCCTCTGTGGAAACAAAAGAATAACCTCTTTTCCAAAGCGACATATCCTTAGATCCATATTTTAAAGTCAAGATACCTTCATAATATGCATGCTGGTTTAGCATAGTAGCCCATACAATGAAATGTCTCTCTGTACTTAGCTCCTTCAAAGTCAAAAAATTCAAAGAACTCACAAAATATACATAATCCAGACTCTCCGCGAATTTTCCATCTTTACATGGCTTGTTTTTCTTTACTCCTTTTAATCTATGACTGTCTGTACTCTGCATCTTTAATGACTTTGTTTCCTTTTTTTATATAAACCATATTCTCCCTGGAACCCAAAGACTTTTGTTTCTGGGGGCTATCTGGTAGGTCCTAAGGGCATCACAGACTTGTTATTGCTCAATCTTGGGTGGCTGAATGCCACTTGCCCCTCTAAGAAGCTGGGGAACGTGGACTGCTCAGGAGTCACATAACTAGTTAGCATGCCAGAGTCTCATTCATTATTGGAATTAACCAGACAAATCAATCCACCAACAAGAATGGTCATGCACCACCACCTATGGAATTGAGAAAGAGCTATCAATCTGTCAATCCTGTCTATGTCCATAATATGTAGATTACCATGAGGTCACGGCCTACCAGCAAAGTTTTAGCACGTCTGTCTTCGGTGGTGGCTCCATGGTGTCTCTCTCTGACTCTGCTTTTCTTTCTTCCATCATACAGCCTAACTTTCCCTGCATAGTTCTGTTCTTCCTTGCCATAGGCTCAAAGCAGTTCTTTATTCATTAACCAATAAAAGCAACACATAGACAAAAAGACCTGCCACACCACACCTGGAATGTCAGAGTAGTTTTAATTTGTGTTTTCCTAATTGTTAAACATTTTTGATGGTTCTTAATCAATTTTATTTTTTTCTTTTCACAATTTTCTGTTCAGATCCATAGCTCATTTTTAAAAATTTTGTTAATTTTGTGTTTAGCCTTTTTCAAAGTTCCTTTTTATATTAATTGTCAGATGTAAAGCTGGCAAAGATCCTCTGCATTCTCTGAGCTTCTTTACTGGGATTGCTACCTCTGCTGTACAGAAGCTTTTTAGATTTATGAGCTCCTACTTGTCAGTCATTAGCCTTAACTCAAGGGGACAGAGTCCTTTTCTGGAAGTGCTTGCACTCAATAAAGTGTTTGAGGTTTCACATTGAAGTCTTTGATCTATTTGGAGTGAATTTTTCAGGGTGATAGATATTGATATGATTTCATTCTTTTACACTTGGACAAGCTGTTTTCCTCAGCATTTGTTGAAGATGCTGTTGTTTCTCCACTGTGTATTTTTGACATCTTTATAAATTACAAGATGGTTCTAATGACACAGTTGTAAACATCTTCACTATAATTCAATATAATCTTCAATATAATTCTTGTAACCTAAATGCTGCAGTATATCAAACTGATTGTCCACCTCTATCAGGTGATGGAGGTGAAAGTATGGTTCAACATATGTAAGTAAAAGAAAAATAAATTGTACAAACTGACTTAAAGACAAAAATCATATATTCTTCTGAGTAGATATGGAAAGGTTTTGAGAAAATCCAACAATCTTTTATGATAAAAGTCCCAGAGAGAGAGAGAAGGACGAAATGATGAAATATTTAGATGAAATATAACTCATTATAATAAATGCTGTATATGGCACAACCATAACCAATATAATCTTAAACAAAAAAATTATTCAAAACAATCCTATTAAAACTAGCAGTGAGACAGGACTGTTCACCATCCCTAATCCTTCTCAGTACAGTTTTTGTAGTACTAAATAGAGCAGTAAGACAAGAAAAATAAATTAAAGGACACAGATCTGCAAAGTGTACCTATGCAAATGATATTATATTATACATAAAAGACCCTCCAAATCCCACCATAAAACACCTAGAAATTGTCAGCAATTTCAGCAAAGTGGCAGGATACAAAATAACCTTATATAAACTAGTAGCCTTTTAGTAGGAACCCCTGAAAAGGAGATTGTAGAAATACTTCCACTTCCAACAGCTTTGAAAAATGTAGGAATAAACCCAATCCTAACAAAGGAGGCAGAAGATGATAGAAGGTGTAAAGACTTTTCTTGCTCATGGATAGCTAGCATTAATATTGTACAAATGATTATTAGACCAAAATGATTATTTTACCAAAAGCATTATAGATTTGATGCAATGGCAGTACAAAATCCCCACAACATTCTTTACAGAAATTGGAAAAAGTCCTAAAATTCTTACAGAAACAAAAAAAGACCCCACAAAGACAAATCAATACTGATTGAAAAGATAAATGATGAAGGGATACTGTACTAAATGTCAAAGTATTACAGAGCAGTAATTATAAGTCATCATGGAAAGAGCATAAAAATAAATATGTAGACCAATGGAATAGGAAAAGAAGACAAGACTCAAATATGAGTATATTACCTGGTCTTAAAAATAAGATTATACAGTAGAAATTATATATATATTTTTTAGGGTAGGTGTTCATGTTTTCAAACTATCAGACAATTGCTTTGAACACCTAACAGCTGGCTATACACCTGATCTTTGGCTAATAAACTAGTGTCTAGAGCTTCATGTAAATATTTAAATAAGGATAAATTCATTTGGAACCAAAAGGCCATTTGAAAGTATGCTGTTTTTAAATTAGAAATTGCCACTATGTGAGTAATGACATGGAAACTAGACACAGCTAATTGACTCAGCCAATACTGATTGCAAATAAAATGGGGGTAACCATACTAATCTGAAGAGTACCAGAAAACAAGAATTTAAACCAAACCGTACTGCTGTGGAATAGAGAATACTGAAATGGGAACTGATGTGGGATTCCCCTCTATATGCTACGAATACCATTGGTGAATAAAGAAACTGCCTTGGACTGTTGATAGGGCAGAACTTACATAGGCAGGGAAAACTAAACTGAATGCTGGGAGAAAGGAGGCAGAGTCAGACAGAAGTCATGGAGCTGCTGCCAGAGACAGATGTGCTGAAACTTTGATGGTAGGTCATGGCCTCGTGGTGATGCACAGGTTAATGGAGATGGGTTAAATTAAGATGTAAGAGTTAGCAAGTAAAAAGCTAGAGCTAATAGGCTAAGCAGTGATTTAAATAATAAGGTTTCTGTGTGACAATTTCGGGAGTCTGGGCAGCTGGGAAATGAACAGGCAGCCTCCTCCTACAACAGGAAACTTTTGTTCTTTCTATAATACCAGGGAAAAGGTAAACAACATTTTTCTTAAAATTTAGTACAGTAATTAGGTCAGTTTTCTTCACTGTATCTTTGCTTTTCAATCTATCCTTTTCTTTTTAAACATTGTTTATTTTTGCTTCATTTTAATTTTTGCATGTATGTGTGTTCACGTGTATGTGTGCATGCATGTGTTGGGGTGCATTGTGCACATGGAGACCAGAAGTAAATGTCTTTCTTGATCATTATTCTAATCATTGTTTTCATAGTGGCTAGATACTCTGGGCAGCAATTCCAGAGACCTTTCTCCCCCTGCCTTTTCCCCATGACCAGGGCTGTGGTTTAAGGGATGCATGACTTTACCCAACTTTTTCTGTAGGTACCAGGGATCTGAATGTCATCTCATGCTTTCAAGGCAAATACTTAATTAACTGCACCATCTTCCCAGTCCCTAGTGGGTTTCTTTTTTTAAGGAAAACACACTGCTTTGTAACTTCTCAACAGTACTTCTACAGTCTAGAGTTGTCACATAAAATAGACACTACACATACACGACAGGTTCTTAAATCTGTGAAGAATCATCTAAATCACACCCCCCACACCCATCCACAAAAGCTGTTTCATTTCTAGATGAAATAGCTGCTTCTATTTAGTGATTTGAACTGTGGAAATTTCTTGATGGATGTATTACTCACTGCCTCTCATGAATCTTGACAAGACTATGCCAAGAAGTTGGTATCATTTACATTTCTTTTTTTAGAAGAGTCCACTGAGGTTCAGAGAAGCGATGGCCTTAATGTCCCCTAGCTGTGCTAAAGCTGAACCTAGAACCCCAAAGTACTTGCCGGAAAGTTTGTATTTCTCTATAGAATCTTGACTTTTTGTTCTCAATTCCTGTGTCTCTCTGTGGGTATCAGATTATGTGATCCACATTTGCTAAAGCCTCCTGAGGGGATGACTCTTTTCTACTTGCCTCAGAAGGCTTCGTCAGGAATGACTAGACCCCACATCCTTGCCAGAGGCTTAAAAGGTCTGGAATGCATTTGGAAGAGTGACTCTATGACATTTGCTGCATTAAGGTTGACAGGCAGGAGAACATTGCAGACTGCTGCCATGTCTTGCATTAGAAGTTTGAGAACTATCACTGTGTTAGATTTCTGGTCCTGTGACCAAACACCTGAGAAAATTGGCTTACAAGAAAGAAAAGTTAATTTTGCCACCCACTTTTAGAGGTTTCTGTCTGCAGTCTGTTAGCTACACTGGTTTTAGGGACTATGTTGATGTGGACCATGACAGGGAGGGCACACCAAAGAAAAGTGGTTCAGCTCAGAAAAGCCAGGGAAATAAGAGGGAAAGACAAAACCCCCAAGGTCTTTTTGTCCCCTTCAGGAATGTGACCCCATAAAACTCTCCAATTTCCTTCCATTATGCCTCATCTTCTCTAAGTTCCACCACACATCAACATTGCCACGAGCTGATGATCAAGTCATGATAACATGGGCCTTTGGGGTAGTAATGTTCCAAATTACAATAATCATCTTTCTCTAGGGAGGGAAATTATAATACTTGAAAAGGAGGAGCCATTGGCAGTTAAACTGATGGAGAAAGTTAGAACACAGACTGTATAGTAACAAGATAGATGATAAGGTGGAGAAGTGGAAGAGAGAGTGTGAAGCAGAGGGGCCGAGGAAGAAGAGAAGAGAAGGAAGAAAGGAGAAGGAAAGAGGAGGTCAAGAAAAACATATGAAAATAGTGGTGCAAATGTGCCTCTTCCTAGATGGTTCCCAAATGAAGCTGAGTCCCACTGATGGAATATGCTGTGCACTGCTAAACCGATAGACTAAGATGGGCGTGGTCCGTCTAGATCCAAGTACTGTCAATGTTGTCGTATTAGGAAATAGGAATTCCCACGGGTGGTTTCATGGTGGAGGTTCTTGGATCTTACATAAGAATAAGGCTTTTACAAAGGAAGTCACTCATGGTTTTGGTTGACAAGCTGTCGTCTTTGGTCATGTGAAAATACAACAACGTTTCTTTTATCTAATGTCACAGCAAGATACCATGTGGGAATCAGAAAGAAGCCTTCCCCAGTCAACAGAACCTTCCAGTACTTTGGCACTGGAATTCCTAGAACTGTTAGAAAATTTTACTTCTTTTTAAACCATCCAGTTTCAGGCATTCTGTTATGGCACAACAAATGGACTAAGGCAATTGTTGTAGTTAGGGTTTACTCACTGATAAGCACTAACTAAAGTCTTATATAAGACCAACTTTGGATAGTTAGGTGACAGAATTTATTTTTTCTTTTCTTTTCTTATTTTTTCAAAAATTTTTATTTATTTTACATACCAACCACAGTTTCCTCTCCCTCTTCTCCTCCAGTCCCCTTCCCTCCCCCCATTTCCAATTCACCATCCGCTTCTCAGAAAGTGTAAGGCCTCCCATGGGAGTTAACAAAGCATGGCATATCGAGTTGAGGCAGGACCAAGCTGCTCCCCCTGGATCGAGGCTGAGCGAGGTATCCCCTCATAGGGAATAAGTTCCAAAAAGCCAGCTCATGCACCAGGGACAGATCCTGGTCCCACTGCAATGGGCTCCACAAACAGACCAAGCAACACAACTGTCACCCACATGCAGAGGGCCTAGGTCAGTCCTATGCAAGCTCCCTAGCTGTCCATCTAGAGTCCATGAGCTCCAACGAGCTTGGGTCAGCTGTCTCTGTGGGTTCCCATCATAATCTTGACACCCCCTGCCCATATAATCCCTCTTCCCTTTCTTCAACTGGACTCTGAAAATAGGGATATTGGTAAGTATCAAGTAAGGTGGAATGTAGTAAGACTCTTGCTTCATATTGAGCTCTGTCTTCCTTATGCCATTCCCAAGCGGTTGCATCATTTTATTGCCTATAATTCCTTAGAAGTTATGTCATATGGCCAGAATCTCTGTAACTTTAGGCAACTTGGTATAGAAATGTCAAGATATTGAGAGCAGCATCTATCTTTGGTCTTCAGTAAGATGCTAGGAGAAATCTTCAGTGAAGCTGTTAGATGCAAATAAGAACAAAATTGTTGCTGTAAGCAGCCAAAAAAGTATTTCCAATAATTGAAAATATGTGTTTTCATTCAAGTTTATTGTGATCATGTATCAAAGATTTTGTCTTTAAAGATACAAAAAAGTGATGTAGGCATATTTGTAGACTGGAAACAAGAGCTGGGCATATTATGTGAAAGTAGACAATAGCCAGAAGCCCATTAAACTATAGCCTTTAGGTCATGTTTCTACACGACAGAAAGAAGGCATTTGTCTCACTAGTGGACTGTCATTTGCATCACATTATACTGCATACATTTACATGAGTCATGCTACATACATTTACATGAGTCTTCAGTTCATTCAAAGTGCTAGGGCTCAAAGCAACATGCATGATCTGTAGGCTTCTGCTCTATGCTGATGAAGGCAACATTGTTGCTCCCATGTTTGTGCCTTTTGATTGTAGGAATTCAATTTTTGTTTTTAGACGGGGCTAAGTGTGAAGTATTTTTTGTGTATAGTACATGGTCCTTGCTGATTATCAAATTTTGCCTTCATCTGATGTTAGAGCACTTGTTTTGAAAAACAGGATCTTTAATTGTGCACAGAGATGCCCTACTAGAACCAGGAGAAATAACACGATCATGTTCATACAATTATTTTATTCCTGTGAATCCTCGGTCTCACAAAGACTCTGGAGACCTCTCATTGCCTGGCTCAGCTCTCTTTGAATGGCTTGAAATGTATTCTCCCAGTTATACTCTGAATCAGGGTTTCTAAGTCTGAGGCTGAGAAACTAACACCGAAATGAAAGTCAGACTCCAAAGTTGACATGGTTAGTTATTATGCGTGTGTATATTTTAACAATATGCTAATAAATACATAGTAATATCACATTAATATATTTATATATTCACAAGTTTACATTTAAACATGTATGTATTTCTTTTGCAATAAAGGTATGACTATATGTGTAATGTTGGTTACTGGAAATCTTTAAAAATTACATTCAAACTTTAATCCCAAGAAGGACATTGAATGAACAACCCTATAGTAGTAGGCATCAAACTTGTTTGCCTTTCAGGATTAGTGGGAACTGTGATAAAAGCTGAATTAAGTCTCAGTCTTATAATTTCAGAAGATGAGTTTAGGCTCACTTATCTATATTTTTGTGTCTTTTTAAAGCCTCTACAGACTCACATGCCAGTAACCTGGGGATACCATTCTGTAACCATTTTTATGCCTATCCTAGATACAAAGATCCACAGCAAATGTGATATTCATGTGATGATGAGCTCAGACAATTCTTGCATGGTGGTTTTCATCGTGCTCTTCTGTCTACCTACAGAAGAGACTGCATGAGGAAGACCACATCACACCGGACAAAGGGTGAAAAGTCAAGCTAGCATAGGATAGAGGTCTCTTAATCATTAAGAATGTGAAGCACCTAATGGATACCCCAAAACTCTTTGGAACATATCACTTTCTTAGGATTATTTTAAAAAAGAAATGTCTTACAGAACAGCACACCTTTTTGTTTTCAATTAGTACATATCAATTTGTAATCTTGCTTCATTTTTGGGGTGTTCACTATTCCTCTTTCTCAGCCTCCCTTCTCTTTGCCTCCTGAGAGAGGCTCAAGAGGCTGAGGAAGTACCTAAACCTCATCGTATCAGGAAAGCTGAAACCCAGGTTCCTCTCCCAAGGTGGCGTCCACAGAGACATCTTGCCGGGGAGACACCAGTGGATATTGATGTCTGGGGGTGATGCTCCCATATGTGAAGCTTTGAGTCCTCTGGAGAGTGACAGGATTGCTGATCTCCCTAGCCACCACCTGATCAGCTGTGGGTTTTTCAGTGATGCGGCCACTTGTGAGTCATACATGCCCCTGTACATCACTCCTCACCCATGCTCTTGTAAGTCAAGCCGTTGGTTTGCCCAACTGAACTTTGGTGAAATTATTACATTGGTCTATTGTTGGTGTCCTTTTCCCTAGGACAAGTAACACAAAATCTTTCCATGTCCCTTGCATTTTTCTTTTTAAGTCCTTTTCCTTTTAACTTCCATGTATTAAAGAAAATATGCAAGTTTTGTGTTTTTGGGAGCACTTAGTCCATCTAGCTTAACAACCTCTGCTCCTTTGTTTTCCTACATAGGATATATTGCTAGTCATAGTGGTTCAGTGAAATTTCCCTGGGATAGAAACTGCATTTTCTTTGTCTTTTCATGCGTTGATAGTCCCTTAACACAAAACCTAGGATCTTTACTACAAAGATGCAAACATTATGTTTTTCCTTCTTTTTTTCTTTAATTAAGAAATTTACTGTAGTTGTTTGTCTTTTCACCCACTATTGTTTAGATGATCTGTGATTAGATGATTTAAAATTTAGGCCACGTGTCTCAGATGATTAAGTGGGTCCACATGGATCTGACTGGGACTTAACTACATGGAAACAGCACATCCCCAAAAGTAGGTCTTGCCTTGGGATCAACTTAAGGGTTATTTCTATTTGGAAGGTTGGAGGCAAATGCCTTTAAGGTAGTATAAGATGTTAATAAAACTACCCAAACTTTAAAGGGAAGCGAAATGGACTTGCATTATTAGTATATGATGTTAATAAAACTATCCAAACATTAAAAGGAAGAAGAATGTTCTTGCATTATGGGTCTAAAGTGGGGCTTGAGCAGTCAAGATGGCTGTAACAAATTGCTACATACATATAAATGCATAGCTAATGGAAACTAATGTAAGAGCCATAAAGAAAACATTTGGCTTAAAGTTAGTCCAGTACAGATCTCTTTCCTTGTGTTCTTTAAATATATTGTGCCCCTTTCTTCTGGGGACTGCACACCCCCAGTTCTGGTTATTTGGATCTTACTGTAATGACACAGGGCACTGATTAGGATAAGTGAATTGATCTATGGAAAAGCATTCAAATATAACCAAATAACTTAGGGAAGTACGATCTTTGTTTCTGATTGTTCAACAAAGACATAATTAAAAAAAAAACAAACAAACAGATAGTGTTTTCCAGAGGTGAAAGTTATCAGGTGATAAAGACAAACATATTTCTTCATTGCCTCCATTTCAGTTTTTAAGTCTTGAACTGTTTCCATTATCTGTTTGATTGCTTTTTCTTGGTTTTCTAGGGTATCTTTGGGGGAATTTATTCATTTCTTCTAACTTTTTGTTAGTTTTCTCATCCCTTTCTTCAAAGGAGTTTTTCACCTCTTCTTTAAAGGTCTCTATCACTTTCATAAAGTTACTTTTAAAGCCGATTTCTTCTACTTCTTCTGGGATATGTTGCTCGGGTTTTTCTGTGCATACTCGCTAGTTTCTCGTGTTATCATGTTGCTTTTCAGGTTGTTGGAGGAATTCTTGGATTGGCACCTGCCCATCCTTTCCTTTGATTGCAGTCAGGGGAGTCTTAGTGGGTGGGGACCTTCCAGGAAGGCTTGCACACACTCACTCCTCTGGATAGCCGTCTGCACCTCCAAATTCTCAACAGAAGAAGTTCGAATGGCCAAAAGATACTTAAGGTCATGTTCAACTTCCTTAGCGATCAGGGAAATGCAAATCAAAACAACTTTGAGATACCATCTTACACCTGTCAGAATGGCTAAAATCAAAAACACCAATGATAGCCTATGCTGGAGAGGATGTGGAGTAAGGGGAACACTCATCCATTGCTGGTG
>PVIU01003123.1:141126-153118 GCA_004026605.1 Ondatra zibethicus | reverse complement strand
CCTCCTTTCTCTGTTCAACCTTCTTCTATAGAGGCAGTCTCTGGCTTTCTCTTCCCTTTCTTCCTTTTTCTTCTTCTTCTCTCTCTCTCTCTCTCTCTCTCTCTCTCTCTCTCTTTCTCTCTCTCTGTTTCTCTCTTCCCTCCATAACCCTCTTACCCTTATACCTTTCCCAATACCCACTAAATAAACTCTATACTATCCCAAGCTCTCTCCCTGCATGGCATATCTGTCTGTCTCCCACCCGCCAGGGGACCTGCCAGGGTCGTACCGCCTGAATCATAACAGTCACTCCCAAGCACGATAACCTGAGTTTGATCCCCAGAACCCACTAAAAAAATAACTGGCCAGCCTGGTCTACAAAAGCTAGTTCTAGGACAGGCTTCAAAAGTTACAGAGAAACCCTGTCTCGAAAAACCAAAAAAAAAAAAAAAGTAAATGTATTAATATTGAGTAAAAGAATGCTAATATGAGGGTTAGAGAAACAACTGGAGCTCAGCTCCAATCCCCAGCATGCACATGGTGGCCCACAACCATCTGTAACTCCAGTTCTATGGGATCGGACGCCGTCTTCTAGCCTCTGAGACCATCAGGTACACATGTGATGCACATACATACATACAGGCAAAACATCCATTAACATCATAAAATAAAGTTTTAAAAAAGAAAGTAATATGATGACCATTGCAGCAAATACTTTATTTGATTTTTTTCCCCATGAACTTCTCAGTATTGTTATGTAACAGGAGGAGCGGGTTGCTTGTTGTCCCATGTGGCGGGCGAGGGTGGGAAGATGGGAAACAAATATACCATGCAGGCAGAGCTTAAGTGAGGAGGGTAAAGGGGAGGGAAGAGGGAAAGAGAAATAAGGAGAGAAAGAAGAGGGAAGGACCAGCCTGACTCTTCAGAAGAGGGGAGGGGATCGGGAGCAGGCAGAGTTTGTCTCTTAAAGGGACCTTTCACACCTGCCTACATATGTAGCAGCCATAGGATCCTGGGTTGGCTACTGTACTGCCTGGGTTTTTTTTTGCCAGGTGACAGGGGCAGCATAATGCCTGAATCTTAACACCTAGCTGTATCCATTGTTTTGGCCAATATTAAATAAAGATTGTTTTATTTGGACACTCGTAGATGTGGTTTCTTTCCTTGAAATTTTGCAGGTTTAATAGTTGCCTCAACCCACTAAATAGAGTACAGTCTTAGTTATCTTATCCCGAGAAAGGGAGGAAAACTCAACTTCCATTCTTTTGTGATGACTTCACAGCAAGCAGAAGTCATTTAATCTGTTGCCTAGGTTACAAGCCACAGAACCAGCCACAGCAAGATGAAAATAAGGGCAGCCCCAAATTTCTGGCTATTGTGAAAAATGCCATTTAGATGCTGTCTCCTCGAGATAAACAAGACTTCTAGTTCAAAATCCTGCAGGGAATTTTTATTTGTGGAAATAAAAGGACGAGAGCATTACGATTTGCTCATTCTAAACCTAATTTACTTCCAATTTTAAGTCTAGAGGGTGGCGAGATCTACATGCCAGTGAACCTGAGCCTGTACCAGTTACTACCCGAGTAGTAAGAGGAAGAGAGTGTCAGCCATGAAGCCAAGATACAGAGATGTTAAGATGCAACCAAATATAGATATTATTTTTCTTTTCAATGTTGGGGAATGGACTCAGGCCTCTTTGAGCATGCTGGGAAAGTGTCCTGCAGCCATGCTACGCTTCCCAACCCCATGTAGAAACTCATATTTCACAGCTTATAGAAATCGTTAGTATTGTTTACCATTATGACCCTTGTCTTTATGGCTTCCTAATGCTTTCATTTTTTTTCCCTTTTAAATGCATTGGACCGTATCCAAATTCCTAAACCAAATACAAGTTGTTTTTTCTTTCACAAAGATATGAATTTATTTTTACAGTGGTTCCACCCTCCTCCTTTGCCCCCTTTCCATTTTCTGTAATAACCCCGTATTATTCCTCCCACTCAAAAGCAGAGAAAGACAGCCCAACGACTTCCTCCCCCAACATACTTACAGGAAAGAATAGAAACAATTCAACTCCATCTGGGCCAGCACAAAAGCCAGGAAGCTTTTCTTGGATTCGGGAGTCCTGTGCAAGCAGTGTAGGTGCTTTCCAGCAATTTGGTTTTATTATTTTGGGTTCTGCTCTTGCTGCAGAAACCCTCGGATGTCTGACATTGGTGGTATTCCATAATCGGTGCCAAGCTTAATGCCAGTTCAGTTGTTTGAAAGGTTTAAGTGACCGTGGGAGAATGTTTTTATAAAACTCCTTGTTTGGTGCATTGGCAATTTGCTCAGGAAATGTGAGTCAGGCTCCCTCCCTCCCTCCCTCTCAGGAAAATAGCTTGATTTATCTCCTCTACACTGAAGCGAAGCCCACAAATATGACCGTCACACTTGGCCCTATCTTGGTACAAGATCCCCGGGCAGCACTGCAGGAAGAAGCAGTGTTTGCCTAGGAAGTACAAATGGGAGGATGGTAAGGGAATTTTTAGGTTTCAAACACTGGGACAACTGGCTGTAGCACCTGTTTAACACATCAAAGTGAACCTGGCTGCCAGGTTCTGGGCTCTTCCTGCTGGTATAGCCAGGCTACCCTAAACCTCTCCACCCCGGGTCCTGGGCTGCTCTTCCCTATATAATTTTGCTTTTGTTTTGTTGTTGTTTTGTTTTGCTTTTTCTACTCTTTTTTGTGCCTGCTGGCTGTTGCACCTGGTTCTCCTGCTCTCCCCTTTCCGTTCCCTTCCCCCCTCTCCTCAATGGCTCAGGGTCCTGCCCACTCCGGACTCTCCCAGATGTCCCTCTCTCCCTTTTATCTATAATAAACCTTCCCCTCCACCATACCTAGGAGCAGTCATGTCCTTTCCTTTTTATTTCTTTCTGTCTTCAATTTTAGGCAGTAAGCAGATTCATTTTTAATACTAATCATGCATCCATTTAAACAAGCCCATGTATTCAGACAATGTAATATGTCAACCCATAATTTCATGGATGCTATTACTTAAGATTGGGTTAAAAGTCCAATGAAAGGAGGAAATTAGTAATAGTGAAAGACCCTCGGAGTGGGAGACTCTCACTCAAGTCTCGGGATAACATGACCTCCCAAGAACTCATGAGAGACCATCCTTGCTGGAATTACATGAGGTTTATTGACAGGAACCAGCGCGGGGGCTGAGACTCATAGCCCATGCAGGGGAGGAGTTTGACCTCAAGTAGCTTGGAGAGGGGGTATTTAAGGGAAGAAAGGAAACCACAACCCAAAGGGGGTAGGGAAGGTGTCAATGGAAAATTCCAAAAATACCAGTGATAATCACAAGGGGGTAACTCCCCGTTTCTCAAGATTGTTATCAAGATTATACGCTAACATTATGGTCAGCTAGTTCCTGGAACAGAGTCACTGAACTGGTTAACCTAGATTTTGGTTCTTCTCTCTCTGCTAGATTTTTTTTTTTTGGCTCTATTTTTTTCTGCTAAAGGAGTCTGGATTTATCCGGGTCTTTCAATAGTTTGATTGGCAGGCAGGCATGGCAGTATCTGAGACTGGCAGCTGGACAATGGTGTTTCAGTCCAACTATAACACCCTAGGACTTATCTCCCGCAGAACTCCTAATTCAGTTTTGCTACTGAGCAGTTCAGTGCTTTAAGCAACTTCACAAGCCTCTGAATTGGCACCTTCATCTGTAGTATAATTCCCATCGTAAAGCTCTTCACAGAAACTAAGATTCCAGATTTTAGTCCAGGATATTGTGAGTAGAGCATGTGCTCATTAAAAGGCACATCCTAAAAAAAAAAAAAAAAAACAAACCGGAAAGCCGGGCAGTGGTGGCTAGTTCCAGGACCCAGGGATTCAGAGGCAGGTGGATCTCTGTGAGTTTGAGGCCAGTCTGATCTACAGAGTGAGTTCCAGGACAGCTAGAGATATACAGAGAAACCCTGTCTCGAAAAACAAAAACAAAAACAAAAAACAAAAACAGGCACACCTTATCCGATTCTTCCTTATCTGCGGATCCTGACTCTTATTGCCATTTATCTTACATAAAAATTTTCAAGCCAGAGAGCCAGCCATCAGTTCTCCTACCTAATACTAGATAAGAAAATGCTGGTACCCCAAAGAGACAGTATCGGACTCTGTCATGGGGCGCATTGATTGAACTGTCTCCTTGGTCTGACTGCAACAGAGTCTTGATTTAAAAAGCAACCACAAAAACAAGCATGTGATTATTATCTGTTTTGGGTCATGTCCGTCCATCCCCCCACCTCCCCCACCCTCTACCCTCCCCACCCTGTGCACGCCAAATAAACCATGTCTCCTTTTTCTTGACACATGTTTGATTGTTGTGGGATTGTTTTCAGAATCAAGAGACTGTGATTCAAATTCAATAGAGTTCAGCTTACTTCCCCCTCCCCCCCTTTAGGACTTGATTTGTATGTGTTGGTTCTCAGGAATAAATATGAATGAAGAGTTTCTGCACCCTAATAAGTGCTATGCCCAAATCTGCAATCCCTGCAAGCCAACAAGGAAACCAAGAGCCCTGTATGTAAAAGCAAAGAGCCTTTATTTTAATCAGGTTTGCAAACTCCATCTCTCTGCATGTCCAAAGCATTGGAATAACTGGAGAGCTCCGAGCTCAATTAGAACAGGGTTTTATAATAGTAAAGGTGGGGGTGAGGGGTTTCTGAGGTTTTAAGACCCCTGATTGGCTGACATTCGTCTAGGGTTTCCTGGTGACTGTGTGCTGGAAGGTGTTTCTATCTACAGTGCTTGGAATGCCAGGAATTTCCTTTGAATGGTCTGCTCTTGGGTGGGGGTCGGGTGATCTCATCTAGTGGTTCCTTCTGTAGCCAGGCATCCTCTCAGGGTAAACAACTGAGACTCCAGCCTCCATTTAAATTCATCGATGGCCAGAGTCCCAGGTGACAATGGTGCTAAAGAACTTCCTTTGGGTGACCTGCCCAGACTTAGATTATCATGGCTGGCCCTCACAATAAGATAAGACTCTCTGTCAACACAGAGTCCAAATCAGACCAAATCAAACCAAATTAGAAAAAGACCAGGTTTAATGGGTAAAACGCTCCCGGATGATTTTCTGGCCCCCCGAGGAGGAGAAAAACCGAAAAACCCTATGTCTGTTTTCTGGGGGACAGTTTAAATACCCTGTGGGAGTGGTCTTGAGCATCTCCGGGGGAGGAACCATGTTTGGCAGACTTTCTGAGAGATGAGGCAAGGTTTGGGGAGAGAAAGATGGGGAAGGGGGATTGAGGCGGAGCTTTCCCCAGAACGTCCCAGACTCTTTGAGTATGTGGATTCCCATTCATGTCTGGCTGCTTCCTGTGGGCACGGGACAATGTGGGGAGGGGATGTCAGGAGTTGGTGGGCTCACACTCAGCAGGAGGTGTGGGTAGAGAAGCATCCAGTTAACTTCCATCCTGGAGACCTCAGCATTCATTTATTGAGATGAAAGACCTCCGGACCAGGGAGAGTCTCAACTCAAGTCTCGGGATAACACGACCACCAAGGAACTCATGAGAGAACGTCCTTGCAGCAATCACACGAGGTTTATTGACAAGTACCAGCGCTGGGGTCGAGACTCATAGCCCACACAGGGGAGGAGTTTGACCTCGAGTAGCTGGGAGAAGAGGTTTTTAAGGGAAGAAACCACAACCCAGTAATCCAAAGGGGATGGGGAGGGCATCATTGGAAAATTCCAAAAATACCAGTGATCATCACAAGGGGGTAACTCCTTGTTTCTCAAGATTATTCTCAAGATTATAATTTAACTTTATCTTCAGCTAGTTCCTGAAACAGAGTCACTGACCCAGCTAACCTAGATTTTTTGGCTCTTCTCTTCCTGCTAGAGAGGTCTGGATTTATCCGGGTCTTTCAGAGAGAGCTGGGAAGGCATTGCTAGGAGAAAAATAGACTGCTATCATTAGCCCTATGTATGGAGCTAGCCGTGGGAAGGGTGCTAACTTCCAGAAAGAATGGAATGGAGAAGTGCCGTGGTTGTACAGAAGCGGCAAGGGTGAATGAGTGAGACAGGAAAGCAAATATGCCCTTCATTGGGATATCTTGGAAACCCAGGTTCCAGTTGCTGGGTAGATGCTTGCTTGAATCTGGAGAGGTGGTACCAGTGGTGAAGTCCCAGGAGCTGGTGCAGGATTTGACATATCTGGAGGGCCTTCTGTGGGCTGGCCTTGGCCCAGTCAGAAGGAGTGAACCTGCAAAACATGCTCAGAAATGAACGGGGTCAAAGATGGCGTCAGACCGGATTTCTTTATACAGTAGTAGAACTTTTCCCAGGAAGTGAAACAGCTTTCCAGTTTCTGAGGAAGTCCTAGGTTTCTCTTAAACAGGGTGGAGGGGGTCCCATCCACCCCGTTACAGGAAATTGGAATTGTGGGACCCGAGTGAGATATTAAAACAGAATAGGTACTTCGCGAGTCCGATAGAAAGTCAAGGGACTTACCCGCTACCTGCAGAGTCACCCCAGGCTGAGAGAGGACAATGGGTCGCCTAGACTTGGTGACTCTGCCAGGCTGAGGAATTTGAAGGCTGGAAGAGTCTCAGATGCCTGTGTTGGTGAAGCTGGACCTCTGTGGAGTGGCAGAGAGGATGAGCCTGCATGGATGTATTTCCATTTCCAGTGTTCAGGCTATGGCCTCACTGGGTCAGAGCTGTAAGGTTAATTTGGGAGCCTCATCCCAGACCCTGGCATCCATCCCAGGCACCTGGCCTGGGAGTTGCATTGGTCTGGACTCCAAATCCCAGCATGCCAAGTCCTGACTCCTCCCCGGGGTGGGTTAGGACCACTCCCATAGGGTATTTAAGTGGGCACCCAGCGGAGGAACACATGGTCCCGGGTTTTGCATGTGCTTCACGGTTTTCTGAATCCCCTGCCATGCTCTCGGCCACCCGAGAGTGCTGTATTTAATAAAACGTGGACATTTTAATTTGGTTTAATTTAACTTGATTGGATTTCTTTGCACCGGCAGAGTGGCTCATCTTAGGATTTTTCCTAACAAGAGCAATACCTTGACTAGCGGTCTCAGGCTGCATTTGAAGCCAGCTCCTGGCTGAACTGACTTGGGCTGGATGGAGCCTCATGATCGACTTCCTTTGTCCCCCTTGTGGGGGCCCTTGGTGGCCTCAGGGCAGCTTTTGAGGCTTGGGCTTGGAGCATAGCCTTTTGTTTCAGCCTTGTCTGTAGGGAGGACTCAGCTGCCTCTTCTCAGGAATTAAAAACTTTAAAAGCCATTTTCACCAATTCTTGTATGGGAGTTTGGGGACCCTCCTGAGCCCTTTTATCAGTTTACCAATGTAAGTAAAAACAAGAGGATTAGAAGGAATATTTCAGTCTCCTGTGTTTCGCTGTGGTCCTAAGACAGAAATGCAAAACCAGGTTTTAACAATGAACAAGGCAAAGTCTCTGAATTTTTATTTATTCATTCAAAATATTTAGTACTTAAATAAAAACTACAGAGAATCTTGGGAAATCAAACAGAAATCATTACCGTCCACAGGAATGTACAGTATGAAGATGATTGTGGCAGGATTATACAGATAATTTTAAATAAAAGTGGGGTTTATTCAGTTCTCTTACATGATAGGGGCTGAGTAAATCAACAATGGTTGCCTGCTCACTAGAGAAGCAGCAAATTCGGTAGTTGCCCAGTCAAGGAAGCTCAGCAGTCCCTGAAGGTCTGGAAAGTCTCTGAGAGAACTGAGTCCACGCTGAACTGAGTCCACGCTGAAATGCTGAAAAAGCCGGAGTCTGGTGCTGGCAGAGGACCTTGGCAACATGGCAAGACGTGGCTGCTCAGAGGGCAGGTGTGTTCATGCAGGTTTTTTCTGTGCGTTTCTGGGCTAGCCTTTCTAAGCTGCCACCCACATTGAAGCAAAACAGTTTTCAAAAGAAAAAAAAATCTGGAGTTAGAGATGGCTTAGCAGTTAAGTGTAGCATGAATTCTAATTGTTCTTAATAATAAAAACCCAGAGACAGATATTAGGGAGTGAAAGCTGAGAGATCAGAGAAGCAATGCAGCCAACCACTAGGGAGACCTTTTATCTCTACCAAATCCTCAGACCAAATGGGCGATACTGTTCTCAGGCTGCCGCCTCAAACTGCATCCTCAGACTGACTGCTTCAGACTGACCTCACTGCTCTGAGCTCCTGTCTCCTCCTGCCTTACATTCCTCTCTCTGCTCAACCATAGCACTCCAGTCTCTACCTCCCTAGTGCTGGGATTAAAGGTGTGGGATCCCAAGTGCTGGGATCACCTTTGTGTGAACTTTATTTCTCTTATAGACTGGATCAATTTCGTGTAGTCCAGAGTGGCCTTGAACCACTCTGTCAGTCTCTGTCTCCTGAGTCCTGGAATTAAAGGTGTGCACCACCACTGCTTGGCCTCTAGTGGCTTAGCTTTGTACTCTGATCTTCAGACAAGCTTTATTTGTTAGATCACAAACAAAATATCACTATAGTTAAGAGCGCTGGCTGCTCTTCCAGAGGACCTGGGTTTGATTCATCCAGCTCATAGCTCACTGTAACTGAAGTTCCAAAGGGTCCATCACACTTTCTGGTCTCTGAGGTCATCAGACATGCATGTGGTGCACAGACATACATGCAAGCAAAACACTTATACACATATTATAAAATAATTTTAAAAAAATCTGAAAACTAATACTTATGGCGTGTGTACCACATTTTACTAATTTTAAAGTAAGAGTAGCCTACAATTTACAAATAATTATGCAAATTACAAAATCATTATGGTTAATTGCTTTTACACAGTGATTTTATTTACTCTTGCTGAACTTTAGTATCCATGCACAAAAGCATGCGGTTTTTATCAGAATGCTGGCTGACATTTTTATTTAAGTCAAAGAGTAGAATGAAAGCAAAATAGAGCGAGGAAAGGGAGGCCTTCACAACTGTCCACGTGGCAATGATTCTTCGCCGAATGCTGCGATTGGTTCGTTTCCTTAATTCTGAAAGAATGTCTTCATTTATCTTTGTTCTGCACACAATTTGATTGTGACACACACACTTTTTACATTATTGAAGAAGAAGCTAAAGAAGGATGGAAGACAGAAAGAGTGAGGCTTGGTCTGACCTTAGGCAGGGCCGTGTATCCCCTCACCATGAATAAACATGCCTGTTATAAGGATGGAAACTGCTTCTGTAGTCTGCAAGTGAAGCTGGGAAGTGTAGTTTTTCAGCAGGAACTTTTAATTTACATTTTTAGCATTTTTTCTTTTTTTAGATTTATGTATTTTTTTTTTAAATTTTATGTGTATACAAGTTTTTCCTGAATGTTTGTCTGTGAACTATGTGTGTGCATGTGTACGATTCCCTGGAACTGGAATTATAGGAGGTTGTTACCTGACATGTTGGTGCTGGGAACTGAACCTGGGTCCTCTGGAAGAGCAGTGCCTTAGTCAGGGTTTTATTGCTGTGAAGACAGAACTGGCAACTCTTTTCCCCCTATTTATTTACTTACTTACTTTGTTTTTACATCTCTCTTCTCTCTCTTCTCTTCTCTCCCCCACCCCCATCCACTCATCCTCCTCTGCTTCTCTTCAAAAAAAGTACAGGCCTCCCGTGGATATCAGCCTGTCATGGTATATCAAGTTGCATTGAGACTAGGCACCTTCTCTTTTATTAAGGTTGGACAAGGCAATCTGGTAGGAGGAATAGGGTCCAAAAATTAGGCAACAAAGACGAAGACAGCCCCTGTTCCCACTGTTAGGAGCCTCAGTAGAAGACCAAGTTACACAGCTGTAACATATATGAGGGCCTAGGTCAGTCTCATGCACTCTCCCTGGTTGTCAGTTCAGTCTTTGTGAGCTGTTGCAGGGCATTTGATCACAATGTGAACCCTACGTTACTTACTGGAAAAACCTGTTTCTAGCTGTGGTGTGGCTCAGCCCTAGCACACACCTTTAATCCAAGAGCCTGCTTGAATATTGTAAACAGGATTAAATAAAATCAACCATAGGTCAAGATGCAGAGCAAGCAACCAGTTGATAGGAGATAACCATAGAGAGTAAGAGAAAGTCAGGAGGATGGAGAGAGAGAGAGAGAGAGAGAGAGAGAGAGGAGGAACATCCAGTTGGAGGAGTTTCTGTTTGAGAAAGCCTTCTTTCTGGGATGATGGTGCAGGAGGAAGCAGCAGGGTGCTTTCTCTGCCTCTCTGAGTTAGCAGGTTTTCACCCCAGTATCTGGCTCCTGGGTGTTTATTGATAAAACAGAACAATAGACACTTAGTTAAAAAAACAACAGTGAGCTGACCATGGCATCTCTTATAAAGGAAAACACTTAATTGTGGCTGGTTTACCGTTTCAGAGGTTAAGTCCATTACTATCATGGCAGGGAGCATGGCAGTGTGCAGGCAGAAATAGTGCTGGAGAAAGACCTGAGAGTTCTACATCCTGATCCTAATGAAAGACCCTCAGAGTGGTCTTGTCACCGAGGAGCCCCCAGGCTCAATAACTAGGCCGTCAGATGCAAAAGCACGAGGTTTATTTCACGATTGTGCAAGCAGGTGCCTAGCTTTGTGATAGCTAAGTACCCCGAGCATCCAGGCAAGCAAGCTTTTATAGACAAAATCACAAGTTTTACATGAATTATAATATGGGGTACGGGTACAATTGGGATTGATCTAGATATTCAAACCAGAGTTCAACCCAGAATGAAATTAGCATAGTCCAGCCTATTTCCAAAAAACTCAAGTTCCATTGTGACTCAGTTTGCAGTTTGGTAATCATTCACTATGACCGTTCTGATGATCATCTTCCTAGAAGACTGTAACTGGTCCTGATAATTGCTAGTCTTCCTGCCCAGCGGGGGGAGGGGGGAGGAAGAATCTGCTGGAGTGCAACGGTCAAACCGGTTTACCATGCTTTGTAGTTTTCCATTACCCAGTTTTCCATCATCCAGTTCATTATGAAAAATCGGTTGGGGTCTTTCACTAAGGCAGAAGAAGGAGAAGCTGTGTACCACACTGGAAGTATCTTGAGCATAGAAGACAAAGCCCACCACCAGGATGTCACACTGCCTCCAAAAGGCCACACTTACTCCAACAAGGTCACACATCTCCCATTAGTGCCTATGGGTCAAACATTCAAGCACGTTAGTCTATGGAGGCTATATGTATTCAAACTACCACAAGGGTAAGTGCCACAGATGGAAAGGGATCCTGGCAGTCAGGAGCCAAGGAATACTGTGTGTTACAGCGCAGGTAGAAGAGTGTTCTGCAGTTGGGAGCCAGGGAACAGCACAGGGCACCGTAAGCATAGCAGCTTACAGCCCTGCTCTAGGGAAAGGTTTTCCCAATACAAAGGGCTTCCCCAGCAAAGTTGTTACACTTGGGCTCTGGTGCTCAGAGTGTAATAACTTTGCTCTGCTAGGGGAAGGTTTCCCCAGGGAAAGTGTTGCAGCTCTGTTCCCCTCCCCTCTGTCTCTGGCTTCCCCAGCAAAGCTGTAACAATTCGGTGCAGCTAGGGGAAGACCTCCCCAGTGAAAGTGTTACAGTCCTGCTCTGCTCCATCCGCTCCATCTCTGCTCCAGCGAAAGAAGGTCATTCAAGAGCTTTATTGGGAGGGAAGAATCCAGGAGAGTGGCTGCCTCTACCAGGGTGAAAGAAGAGCAGCCCCAAACTGAACAGGCACAGGGCTTATATAGGGCATCTTTGGGGCAGAGTTTTTCCAGGGAGAAGATTTTCAGGGTGGGAATTAGTCGGATTTCAGTACCTTGAGCCCAGATTGGCTAGATCTCTGCTCAGGGATTGGTTGGTTTTCTGCTCAAGGATTGGTTCATTTTTTTCCTGCACAGGGATTGGTGGGTTTTCAGTTTTAGTTGATCAGGGGCAGATTTGGCTCTGGTTTCAGGGCCAAACTGTGTTTCTTTCACTAATCTTTCTTCTTCTTCTTCTTCTTCTTCTTCTTCTTCTTCTTCTTCTTCTTCTTCTTCTTCTTCTT